>CAUYLG010008203.1:0-16563 GCA_963573385.1 Cacajao melanocephalus | reverse complement strand
TAATACCCATTTTTAGACTGCATTCTAGCCTGGGCAGTAGAACAAGAATCCTGTTCTCTCTCCCTCTTTTTCTTCCTCTTTCTTTCTCTCGTACATTCTTTTTTTTTTCTTTCTTTCACTCTCACTTTCTTTCCTCTCTTTCAAAAAAAAAAAAAAGTGTCTTTCTGAATGATAGTAGTTACTCTGTTATAAAAAATGATATTGTTGAAAATACTCAAAAGAAAAAAAATGGTGAATATTTTATCCAAGTTTTGCCCCAGAGATATTTGTAGCTCTGCATTGCTTGACATGCTGTTACAAGCAAAAATAAAATATTAGGATATAAGAGAGTTTTGAGGGAGTTCCCCTTTGTTCTTTCTATGGATCAAATGAGAGGTCTCAAGCAGTAACTTTCATTTAAAGTTACTGCTAAAAGGAAAAACTAAGTAGAAGATTCCTTTTAAGGAAAAATACCATATTCATCCAAAATTGATGTTTTAAAAATTCTTAATTCTTTGAGCAGTGGTTTGTAGTTCTCCTTGAAGAGGTCCTTCACATCCCTTGTTATTTGTATTCCTAGGTAATTTATTCTCTTTGTAACAATTGTGAATGGCAGTTTGCTCTAGATTTGGTTCTTTGTTAGTCTGTTATTGGTGTATAAGAATGCTTATGATTTCTGCACATTTATTTTGTATCCTGAAACTTTGCTGAAGTTGCTTATCAGCTTAAGAGGATTTTGGGCTCAGATGATGGGGTCTTCTAAACATACAATCATGTCGTCTGCAAATAGAGACTATTTGACTTCCTCTTTTTCTAATTGAATACCCTTTATTTCTTTTTCTGGCCTGATTGCTCTGGCCAGAACTTCCAATACTATGTTGAATAGGAGTGGTGAAAGAGGGCATCCTTGTCTTGTGCCAGTTTTCAAAGGGTAGTGCTTCCAGCTTTTGCCCATTCAGAATGATATTGGCTGTGGGTTTGTTGTAAATAGCTTTTGTTATTTTGAGATATGTTCCATTGATACTTAGTTTATTGAGAGTTTTTAGCAAAAAGGGCTGTTGAATTTTGTTGAAGGCCTTTTCTGCATCTATTGAGATAATAATGTGATTTTTGTCTTTGGTTCTGTTTATTTGATGGATTATGTTTATAGATTTGTGTATGTTGAACCAGCCTTGCATCCCAAGGATGAAGCCAATTCCATGCTCATGGTCAGGAAGAATCAATATCGTGAAAATAGCCATACTGCCCAAAGTAATTTATAGATTCAATGCAATCCCCATCAAGCTTCCATTGACATTCTCCACAGAATTGGAAAAAAACCACCTTAAACTTCATATGGAACCAAAAGAGAGCCCGCATAGCCAAGACAATCTTAGGAAAAAGAATAAAGCTAGAGGCATCACACCACCTGACTTTGAACTATACTGCAAAGCTACAGTAATCAAAACAGCATGATACTGGTACCAAAACAGAGATATAGACCAATGGAACAGAACAGAGGCCTCGGAGGCAGCGCCGCACATCTACAACCATCAGATCTTTGATAAACCTGACAAAAACAAGCAATGGGGAAAGGATTTCCTATTTAATAAATGGTGTTGGGAAAACTGGCTAGCCATATGCAGAAAGCTGAAACTGGATCCCTTCCTTACACCTTATACAAAAATAAACTCCAGATGGATTAAAGATTTAAACATAAGACATAAAACTGTAAAAACACTAGAAGAAAACTTAGGCAATATCATTCAGGACATAGGCATAGGCAAGGACTTCATGACTAAAACATCAAAAGCAATGGAAACAAAAGGCAAAATAGACAAATGGGATCCAATTAAAGATAAGAATTTCTGCACAGCCTAAAAACTATCATTAGAATGAACCAGCAACCAACAGAATGGGAAACAGTTTTTGCAATCTACCCATCTGACAAAGGGCTGATAACCAGAATCTACAAAGGACTTAAACAAATTTACAAGAAAAAAAAAAAAAAAACTCCATCAAAAAGTGGCTGAAGGATATGAAAAGATATTTCTCAAAAGAAGACATTTATGCAGCCAACAAACATATGAAGAAAAGCTCATCATCAACTGGTCATTAGAGAAATGCAGTTCAAAACCACATTGAAATACCATCTCACACCAGTTACAATGGTGATCATTAAAAAATCTGGAAACAACAGATGCTGGAGAGGATGTGGAGAAACAGGAACACTTTTACACCCTTGATGGGAGTGTAAATTAGTTCAACCATTGTGGAAGAGAGTGTAGCGATTCCTCAAGGATCTAGAACTAGAAATACCATTTGACCCAGTAGTCCCATTACTGGGAATATACCCAAAGGAGTATAATACATTCATTTATAAAGTCACATGCACACTTATGTTTATTGCAGCACTATTTACAGTAGTAAAGACTTGGAACCAACACAAATGCCCATCAGTGTTAGCCTGGATAAAGAAAATGTGGCACATATGCACCACGGAATACTATGCAACCATAAAAAAGGATGAGTTCATGTCATTTGTAGGGACATGGCTAAAGCTAGAAACCATCATTCTCAGCAAACTGGCATCAGAACAGAAAACCACATATTCTCACTCATAAGTGGGTGTTGAACAATGAAAACACATGGACACAGGGAGGGGAACATCATACATTGGTGCCTGTCAGGGGTTTGCGGGGCTAGGGGAGGGATGGTAGGGGGTGGGGTGATTGGGGAGGGCTAACGTTAGGATAAATACCTAATGTAGATGTTGGGGGGATGGATGCAGCAAACCATCATGGCACATGTATACATATGTAACAAACCTGCCCATTCTGTACATGTACTCCAGAACTTAAAGTATAATAATAAAAAAAAGAAATTAAGAAATTAAAAAGAAAAAGAATACAGAAAATACTATAGACAGACAATTTCTGTGTTCTAAAACTACTGCTGTGATTTGGTAGTTTCAAAATTTGTATTCACAAACACACACAACCATATGTTGCTTGTCTTCATCAAGTTACATATTTCAAAATAGCTCGAATTTCTATTGGAGACTACAAATTGTTGGCGAGTGAAAGGGGGATGAGGGTTGACAAATTACCTGTTGGATACAATGTTCACTATGCTGGTGATAGGTGCACTAAATGCCTTGACTTCACCACTGTGCAATATGTGCATATTTAAAAATATGTACTTGTCCCCACAAACACATAAACGAATTTATAATAAAAAGCTAACAAATAAAAATAAAAAAAAATTCTACATGTTGCCATTCTGACTACTTTAATTGTTCTTAAACTTTGTTGGGTATCAGAATCACTTGAAAAACTTGTTGATTAAATATCCCTGGGCTCCACCCAAAAACTACTGAGTCAGATATTAAAGAATGTCTCAGAGATAATATATGCTTTGTGAAATATAAAAAAGAGCATTGTTTTTTACATTGGTGAGTTATGGGATAGTGCAATAAAGTAAATTTTAAAAACTAATGGCTACTGATCCTTGCTTTTGGTCTAGTAACACATACAGATTTTTTCAATTTTGTTGAAAACGGAATGTAAAGGAAAGATGAGTACTGGTTAGTGTAGTCAAAGATTATTATACATAGCAGTTCAAGTTAATTAAATTTTAGGATTCAGTTGTTCAAGAGAAAATCGTAGTTATGATAACGTTTGAATTTTTGCAATGGTTGTTATCTGAGACTTGCTCTTTGCAGGAATATGGGTCTGAAGTGGGAGAAGTGGTCTTAAGTCTGTAGCTTTGGATAGAAACTACAACTAAGAACAGGAAGAATTTAAACAATAAATACAATTTGAAATCATTGACACAGACGTTTGGGAGTTAGGAGAGGGAAATGTCAAAGATTACTAAGGCTTTTGGTCATCATTGCCGTCTGGTGAAGGGAGCCTACCAGCATCTCCAGAATATAGCAAACTTTGGGAGTATAGAAATGATCAGTTTGCTAATACAGTCAAATTTCTGTATTTAATGCAAATTTATTTGTCTTGGGGATTGTTCTAAAGTTGCTTTAGTTCTTTGTATTTTCTATGCTACAATTGTTATATGCAAATTGACTTGAGTATTAGTTTCCTTTTTTTAAAAAAAACTTATTTATTTCTACTTAACACTGAAAGGGAGATTAAATATTGCGTTAAAGATTGTTGATGATGTAGTCATTACTTGTTAGGATTAATTGTCTTTGGGCATTTGAGCTCCTTCCTCAAATAATGACTAAATTAAAAATAAAAACTTCCAAAAATTCACAAAATTAGGTGTTCTGGACTGCCTTTATTTGCTTTTAGGAGGTGCACACATTGGAACATGGATATGAGTTTTATACAGATATCTGTTCTTTCTCTGTGTATGTTCTTTGGCCAATATTATATTTGTGTGATATTTATAAGATAGAGGAAATTGATTAACTATAAAAAAAAAAGGTTAGAAAAGGAAATGACACACTTTCTAGAACACTCTGTGATGGACTGTGAGTTGCAGAACATCAAGCTTGTTTTCACAATGAAAACTTTCATTTCCTGTATTAAAAAATACACCATAGTACAATGACTCCTAAGAAAAGCCAAAAAAAAAAAAAGAAGTGCCTTTCTAAGTGACTTTTAGTGATCTTGTAAGAAAATACATTAGAAAATAAGAAATAAAACTTTTCATAATCACACATGCGTTTTTAATTTTCATATTTTTTACCAATAAATTGCTCCAATATGTAGGAGTTTAACAGTAATATTTTTGTGTTTCTCCATGTAGGCTACACAGAGGATAAATAAAGAAACAGGTTGATTATAGAAGTAGGTAACACCAACCTACACAAAAGAGTGTGGTATGTCTCATAGTCTCACTAAGTGATTCTGCTTTCTTTATTCCTTAAGTAAGGAACCTATTTCGCCTTTGTGTATTCTGGAATACATTGGTTTGCCCAACTGCCTCCCCTTTGTTTGTCATCCACTTGACTGGCCTAATTGTATGATCAAAGATGGCTCTGTGCTTGTCTCTTTGGATGTATTGTGAGGGGCACAAAATTTGCTGTAGTTCAAGCCTTCTGAAAACACGAACACCAATATAACAGCATTAACAGTGTGGCAAGATATTGTGGAAGATGTGGAGAGTCAGAGAAAGGGAAGAAGCATCTAGAGTGAAAGTAGGTGAGTTCAGAAGTCTTTATCAAAGGGACAACAAACGGAGGCGTAAAAACACACATGGAATGACCAGTGCTGGAAAAAGGTGAAGGCTTGGAGACTTCCCTTTCTTCCCCATGAGTCCCAGATAATATTATGATATAATAGTATTAACCTGTGCCCAGTAGCATCCTCACTTTTGGTACTTGGTGTTCTTTATTGTATCCAGAAATTGTTTGCAAGCGCATCACTTTTCTGGAGAAAGTATTCAGGTAAAGGATTCCTCAACTTGACTATTAGTATCAGACTTTTAGCAAACACCATTCTTTTTTTGCCTTACACATTTCCCAACTAGCTTTCATTTTGGAGGAAAATAGAAGATTAGGTTCTGCAAATTGAGGTACATACCTTCTGAGCTTTTGAGGTTTCAGGGGAAATATAGTACAACATCAACTTAACTTTGAGGTGGGAGTGTCAAACATTGATTAAATTATAAATTTATTTGTTTATAGAATAAATATGTAAATTTATTATAAAATACAAATATACTGTTGTGGGATAAAATGTGTCCATACATTTTAAGATTAAATAGAAAACTTTAAATAAAGTTTAAACTGAGAGATTAAAAGAAAAAAATTGTTAAATGCAGAATCAGAATAACACTCTATAAAGTAAAATAAAGTAGAAGGAAACAAGAAGACAAGAGAGGATAAAAGAATATAAAAATATATTCTTAGCAGAATTAAACTGTTTTTCTATCATTTTCTGTTTCTTTGTTTTACTAATATATTAATTCTATAAAAGATACAGTTCTGTATTTTCGTTTTTTCTTTGTATACAGCTTCTGTTGTCAGATCATATTTTATCAATTTTACTCAGTATCTAATTGTAAGAGTTTAATTTTATCCCTTTTTTCTCTTTTATCAATTTTGTATGTTCACATCTTGTTTTATTTTCTAAATTTTGTTCATACGTAGAGATACAAATGATTTTGTATCTAGTCATGTTGCTAAATTCACTTCTTTATTTTAATGATTTGTAGATTCTTTTGAATTTTTCTACACATATAAAATTAAGAATAATAAAGACTTTTTTCTGAAATTTTAGGATTTAAACATTTTTTTCTAACTTTATTACACTGATCAGAACCTCAAATATAATAATGAATAAAAATGGCAATAGCAGGCATACTCTATATGATGTCAATTCTTTGACATTTTTGGAAACTTGTTCTGTGGTTCAAACAATCAGTTTTGGTAAATACACCAAGTGTGCTTGAGAAAAATGCAAGCATCAAGGCAGTATTCTAAATATCTCAAGACAAGTTTGTCACATTTGATATTCAAGTCATCTGTCTCTTTATCACTTTTGTATTTACCTCTTCTATTAGTTACCAAGAATGATGTGTTAAATCTTCCAACTGTAATTTTGGATTTCCCTATTCTTTCTCCTTTTATTTATGATTTTTAAATTTATATTTTTTAATTTTACTTTATTTTAAATTAAATAATAATTGTATATATTTATGGGATAAATTATATATATATAATATGTATATAGTCATACATCATATGAAATGTGAAGTTTTGATATATTCACACTGTAGAATGATTATATAAACTGAAGTATTTATTACCTCGCTTATGTTTTTTGGTGTGGTGAGAACATTTATAATCTACTCTTTTAGCAGTTTTGAAACATACATTATTATCAACTATATTTATTCTGTACAAAAGATCACTAAAATTTATTCCTGCTGTCTAACTGAAACTTTGTAACCTTTGACCAACATCTCTCTTCTGTTCATCTAACTTTCTCCCCAGGACCTGGTAACCACTATTCTATTCTCTACTTCTATGAATTCAGCTTATTTAGGTTCCAAGTATAAGTAAGATCATGTGATATTTGTCTTTCTGTGCCTGGCTTATCTCACTTAACATAATATTTTCCAGTTTCATCCATGTTGTCCCAAATGGCAGTATTAATAATCCATTATGTCTATATGCCAGTTTTTCTTTATTTATTTGTTGATGGACACTTAGGTTGTGCCTCTATTTTGGCTACTGTGAATAATGGTGCAATGAGCATTAATATACTGATTTTTAATTCCTTTAGGTACTATCTTAGTCTTTTTAGCTTTTTAGTGCTGCTGTAACAGAATACTACAGACTGAGTAATTTATAACAAATAGAAATTTATTTCTAACAGTTCTGGAGGCTGGAAAGTCTAAGACCAAGGTGCCAGCATCTGATGAGGGCCTTCTTGCTGCATAATCCCATGGTAGAAGAGCAAAGAGAGAGGAAAAGAGGAAGTGGGAAAGGGAGAAGAGGAGAGAGGGAATGAGAAAGGGATAGGGGAAGAGAGGGAGTGAGAAAGGGGGGGAGAGAGAGAGGGAATGAGAGAGAGAGAGAGAGAGAGAGAGAGAGAGAGAGAGAGAGAGACTGAACTTATTATCCTCCCTACCAAGGTGACAAACCCATTCCTGAAAAAAACAGCATTAGGCTATCCATCAGGGTTCTATCTTCCAACGTCTTCACATTGGGGATCAAGTTTTCAACAGAAAAACCTTGGGGAACATATTCATATCATATCATCTGCCTCTGGTCCCCCAAATTCATGTCCTTCTCATGTGCAAGCTACATTCATTCTATTCCAATAGCCCCCAAAGTCTTAAGTCATTCTAGCATGAACTCAGAAGTCCAAAGTCTCATCTAAAATCAGATATAAATGAGACTCAAAATGTGATTTATTCTGAGACAAGTTCTCCATCTGTGAGACTGAAATAAAAATGTATCCACTTCTAAAATACAGTAGTGGAACAGGTTAGACATTCCCATTTCAAGAATGATAAATAAGTGAAAAGAAAGTAGTAACTGGTTCGAAGTAAGTCCTAAAGCCAACAGGACAAACGACATTAAATCTTCAGACTCCAGAATAATCTTTAACTCTTTGTGTTACCTCTGGACACATTGGAGCAAGGGTTTTGCCCCCAAAGATTTGGATAGCCCTGCCCCCATGGCTTTGCTGGGCTCAGTCCATGGAGTCGCTCTTATGGGTTTGAGTCTTATGCCTGCAGCTCTCTCAGACTGGAATTTCAAGCTGATAGCTTTACAATTCTGTGGTCTCAGGAGTCGTCCCATCCCTACCACTTCACTAAGCCTAGTGGGAACTCTCTAAAGTGGCTTCAACCTTACAGCTCTGCTGGCAATTGCCCTATTGGGAACTCTGTGGTGCCACCACTCTGCAGCAGGGTTTTGCCTAAGCCCCCAGGCTGCCTGATACAGTCTTTAAAATCCAGGTGGCTGCCATGGCCCAATAGCCCACACACTTTGGAGGCCTGTAGAATTAGCACTATGTGGATGCTGCCAAGGTTTGCTGCCTACACCCTACAGAGTAGCAGCCCAAGCTACACCTAGGCCCACTTAAGTCGTGGCTGGGGTTTCTGAGGGGTGCTGTGCCAGAATGTCCGGAGCAGAGAAGAGACATGAAGTGGCACAAGGCAACAAATACTGAGGTCTCAAGGGTGCCTCTCTAAAAACCTCGCCCCCAAGGCCTTGCTGTGGCCTGATATTGGAGGTGCAGCCTCAAACATCTCTGAAATGCTTCCTGGCTTATTTTCCCATTGTCTTGGTAAATAGCAACAGCCTCTCTTTTCTATACCAATTGTTTTCTTAGTCCATTTTGTGTTGCTGTAACAGAATATCACAGGTTAGGTAATTTGTAATAAATAGAAATTTATTTCTCATAGTTCTGGAGGCTGGAAAGTCCAAGATCAAGGTGCCAGTACCTTGAGAGACACACACACAGAAAAATAGCAAACTATGCACCCAACAGGGGGCTAATATCCATAATTTACAAAGGATTCAAACAACTAAAAAAAAACCCATTAAAATAGGGAAAGGACATAAAAAAACATTTTTCAAAAAAAGACATACAAATGGCCAATGAGCATATGAAGAATGCTCAACATCACTAATAATCAGAGAAATACAAATTAAAACCACAATGAAATATTATTTTACATCAGATTGGCTATTAGTATAAAGTCAAAAAATAACAGATGTTGGAGAGGATGTGGAGAAAAGAAAGGCTAACACACTTATGAATGGGAATATAAATTAGTGTAACCTCTATGGAAAACAGTATGGAGATTTCTCAAAAAACTAAACATAGAACAAAAATTTGATGTAGCAATCCCACTACTGGGTATCTGTCCCAAAGGGAAGTAAATTATTATATCACAAGGACACCTGCATTTATATGTTTATCATGGTGCTATTCACCATAGAAAAGATATGGAATCAAACTAAGTGTCCATCAGTGGATGACTAGGTAAGAAGAATGAGGTGTATATGTGTAATGGGATACAATGCAACGATAAGAAATCAAATCATTTCTTTTGCAGCACCATGGATGGAACTGGAGGTCATTATCTTAAATGAAGCAACTCAGACACAGAAAGACAAATACTGCATACTCTCACTTATAAGTGGGAGCTAAACAATGTGTACACATGGATGCAGAGTGTGGAATGATAAGATAACGGATACTTTGAAGGTTGCAAGGTGTGAGAGGGTGCATGATGAGAAACTACTTAATGGGTACAATGCACATTATTCAAGTGATGGATACCCTAAAAGCCTTGACTTCACTACTAACTATACAATCTATCCATGTAACAAAATGACACTTGTAGCCTACAAAATTATACAAATTAAGAAAAAGCTTTTTAATGATACAGAATTTTAAAGTTATTGTCTTTAATCTCTTTAATGTAATTTTCTTTTCTTCTGTTTTATATAATTTCTATGAGAAGCTGATTTTTAGCAGTATCATTGTTCATTTGAAGGTAATATGCCTTTTTTCTTTGACTGCTTTAAATGCTATTTTTTTTTTACTTTCAGAGGTTCAACTGTGAGGCACCTCTGTGATTTTCTTTTTTTAAAAAATTTATTATTCTACAGATTTGTAGATTTTTGAATCTGTAGCATAATACCTTTCATCATTTTGGAAAATGTTTGCTTATTTTCTCATTATATATTGCTTCTGACATAATTGTCTATTGCCTATAATTCTGTGACTACAATTGTACATATACTAGAACTTTTCACTATGTCTCACATTTTTCTCAAGCTGATTTTTAAAAATTTTAAATATTTTTTACTTTGGTTTAATCTGGACATATTCTGTCTCTCCTTTTATTCTGCTGCATCTAATCTATAATTTTGTTTGTATGAATTAGTTGTTGCCCTTTGCATTTGATTACATTTTAATAATTTTTTATAGATTTCATTTCACTTTTTAGTGGAATCCAGTGTTGTGGTGAAATTTTCCATCTTTTCGTTTATTTTCCTGAGCATTGAATTAGTTATTTTAAAGTCCTTGTCTGAAAACTTCAATATCTTAATCACCTAACATTGATGAAAAATAGATCACCACATATTTTTACTGAGATTTTTTTCTTTTGGCTTTGATAATCTTGTCTTATTTCTTGACATTCCTAAAAGTGCATTATAGAAGATTGAACAATAAAAAATATTAGAGATATTTTGAGGCATTGCCTGCTGTTTTACTCTTCCAGACATAATTTACTTTGCTACTCTGGAGGGTGTAAGCAGGCAGTTAAAGTATGGGAAGCTGGACTGGATTAATACAGTTTTCTGAGATCCACTCTGTTTCTTCTCATGATGCTGTTCTCTTTGACTTTTACCTGGAAATTTTAGATGTTTATCAGGCCCCCTCCTCCTTAGAGAACTCCATTTTTTTTTCCTGTCTTTATGATTTTTCCAAGACCTCTGTTCATCTTTCCAGACCACTGGACACTGCTTTGTGCCTGACATCTCTTCCTTGAGCTTCTGTGCTGCTTAACAGATAGCATATTCCTTAATGGGAAATATAAGGCAGGGTATTGGGCTCCCTAACTGTGTTTTGTTTCTCTCTGGATTAATTTTTCTGCAAGTCCAACCTGCATGGATATCCCTGAACTCCAAGTTTTTCCTCCCCAGCCTCACCAAAATCTTATCTCAGGTTTCTGTTGGCAAGCTCTTTCTGCTTTGCTTTTTTTCCAGCTTAAAAAACAGCAAATGTCTCAAGTGAAAAAATGCTACAGAGTATAATGTTCACTTAAATGAGTTTCTCTTCTCTCTGAAATTCTGTGTCTCAATGTCCTGTCTCCTCTGATCTCTCATTCGTTCCTTAAAACAGCTGTTTTTGTGCTTTAGTCTAACTTTTCTAATGGTTCATTATGGGAATATTGGTCAACATCAGCTATTCCACCAATATTGAAAGCAGAAATTTTTGTTGTTGCTGTTGTTGTATTTTCTGTTTTTAAATTTCCATTTGGCCCTTTTTTATATGTTCTATTTTTAGTTTTTTGTTTTTGGTAAGAATGTTTATATTTTTGTTCAATTCAAGAGGGTTCATAGTTGCTCTTTGAGGCATTTTAAAAAAATTATAGATGCTTTAAAATCTGGTCAGATCATTCCAATATCTGTGTCATGTTGATGTTGTGTCTGTTGATTGGTTTTTCTCATTAAATTTGACAGTTTTCTGGTTCGTGGCATGACAAGTTGCTTTTTCTTGTATTAGATTATGTTACTCATTAATACCAGGCTGGGATGGCAGTCAGGCCCCTTTCACACACAAAGCCTCCACAGACACCTACCATCCAGGAGGGAGCACCATGTAGTTGCTACTGGGTTGTGGTGGTAACGTCTGCTGACATAGTCTGGTGTCAGCTGATGCAAATGACAGGGTGGGGAAGGGCACTTTTTTTTTTTCTGGAGTGTTTCTGGTATTGCCCAAAAGGTTATGCCCTACATAGGCACTCCCTTCTAGCTCATTTGGCTGAAGCAAATAGGCTTATTTGTTTTGTTTTGCTGGTTGGTTGATTTTTGTTAGTTTTGTTTTTTGGGGTTTGCACTTACCCTTCTTTCCAGATTGTGGTGAAATTTTCCAATGTCCAGGCTAGGATAGTTCAGAGGCAGAAAACATCTTACCAGGCTATTCCTTGAGTATAACATCTCTAAGATGGATGCCTTCTTTTCTTCACATTTCAGAATCTTCTTATGTTTGTTTTATATATTTTGTCCTGGGTTTCTAGGTGTTATTAGGTGAGAAGTATAGGGTGAAATGTGTCTACTACCTTTAGATAGGATGACTGGATAACTTCATTATAATTTTTAACATTTATTTTCCATTTAAACATTATTTTATAAACTTTTAGCTCTTTAGCATTAAGTAGAATGAAATACTTTTTTTTCTTTTTTTTATTGTACTTTAGGTTCTAGGGTACATGTGCAGATCATGCAGGATTGTTGCATAGGTATATACATGGCAATGTGGTTTGCTGCCTCCATCCCCCCGTCACCAATATCTGGCATTTCTGCCCATGTTATCCCTCCCAACCTCCTCACCCCCGACTGTCCCTCTCCTATTCCCCACCAACAGACCCCAGTGTGTGATGCTGTCCTCCCTGTGTCCATGTGTTCTCATTGTTCAACACCCGCCTATGAGTGAGAACATGTGATGTTTGACTTTCTGTTCTTGTGTCAGTTTGCTGAGAATGATGGTTTCCAGATTCATCCATGTGCCTGCAAAGGATATGAACTTATCCTTTTTTATGGCTGCATAGTATTCCATGGTGTAGATGTGCCACATTTTCCTTGTTCAGTCTATCATCAATGGGCATTTGAGTTGGTTCCAGGTCTTTGCTATTGTGAACAGTGCCACAGTGAACATACATGTGCATGTGTCTTTATAATAGAATGATGTATAATCCTTTGGATATATACCCAGTAAAGAGATTGCTCTGTGAATTGATATTTCTATTTCTAGATCCTTGAGGAATCGCCACACTGTCTTCCACAATGGTTGAACTAATTTACACTCCCACCAACAGTGTAAAAGTGTTCGTATTTCTCCACATCCTCTCCAGCATCTGTTGTCTCTGTCTGATTTTTTAAGGATCGCCATTCTAACTGGTGTGAGATGGTTTCTTAATGTGGTTATGATTTGCATTTCTCTAATGACCAGTGATGATGAGCATTTTTTCATATGTTTATTGGCCTCATATATGTCTTCTTTTGAAAAGTGTCCGTTCATATCCTTTGCCCACATTTGAATGGGCTTGTTTGTTTTTTTCTTGTAAATCTGTTTTAGTTCTTTGTAGATTCTGGATATTAGCCCTTTGTTAGATGGGTAGATTGCAAAAATTTTTTCCCATTCTGTTGGTCGTTGGTTCACTGTAATGATTGTTTCTTTTGCTGTACATAAGCTCTGGAATTTGATTAGATCCCATTTGTCTATTTTGGCTTTTGTTGCCAATGCTTTTGGTATTTTAGTCATGAAGTCCTTCCTATGCCTATGTCCTGAATGGTTTTGCCTAAATTTTCTTCTAGGGTTTTTATGGTGTTAGGTCTTATGTTTAAATCTTTAATCCACCTGGAGTTAATTTTAGTGAAAGGTGTTAGGAAAGGGTCTAGTTTCTGCTTTCTGCACATAGCTAGCCACTTATCCCAACACCATTTATTAAACAGGGAATCCTTTCCCCATTGCTTGTTTTTGTCAGGTTTGTCAAAGATCACATGGTTGCAAATGGGTGGCATTGTCTCCGAGGCCTCTGTTCTGTTTCATTGGTCTTTATCTCTGTTTTGGTACCAGTACCATGCTGTTTTGATTACTGTAGCCCTGTAGTATTGTTTGAAGTTAGGTAGTGTGATGCCTCCAGCTTTGTTCTTTTTGCTTAGGATTGTCTTGGCTATGTGGGCTCTCTTTTGGTTTCATATGAAGTTTAAGGTGTTTTTTTCCAGTTTTGTGAAGAAGGTCAATGATAGCTTGATGGGAAGAGCATTGAATCTGTAAATTACTGTTCATCCCAGGATACAAGCCTGGTTCAACATACACAAGTCTATAAATGTAATCCACCACATAAACAGAACCAAAGAAAAAAACCATAAGATAATCTTAATAGATCCAGAGAAGGCCTTTAACAAAATTCAACAGCCCTTTATGCTAAAAACTCTCAATAACCTAAGTATCAATGGAACATATCTGAAAGTAATGAAAGCTATTTATGACAAACCCACAGCCAATATACTGAATGGTCAAGAACTGGAAGCTTTCCCTTTGAAATCTGACACTAGACAAGGATGCCCTCTCTCACCACTCCTATTCAATATAATATTGGAAGTTCTAGCCAGAGCAATCAGGCATGAAAAAGAAATAAAGGATATTCAATTAGGAAAACAGGAAATCAAATTTCTCTATTTGCAGATAACATGATTGTATATTTAGAAGACCCCATCGTCTCAGTGGAATATCTTAAACTGATGAGCAACTTCAGCAAAGATTCATGATACAAATCAATGTGCAGAAATCACAAGCATTCCTATACACCAATAACAGACTAATAGAGAGCCAAATCAATTTCAAACTCTCATTCACGATTGCTACAAAGAGAATAAAATACCTAGGAATACAACTAACAAAGGATGTGTAAAGGACCTCTTCAAGGAGAACTACAAACCACTGCTCAAGGAAATAAGAGAGGACAAAAACAGATGAAAAACATTCCATGCTTGTGGTTAGGAAGAATCAATATCATGAATATGGCCATACTGCCCAAAGTAGAATGAAATTCTTACAACGATCTTGCTCCTGGGTGGAAAGGAGCAGTCAGGACAGAGAGTTGTACAGATCACTTAGATTCTGGCCACTCCACTCATATGCAGGGGAGAGAATCCTGGAGATCAGCATTCTTTTTTTTTCTTTTGTAAAATGAGGTTGACTATCCTTATTTTTCTCAATATAAAATATTTTTTACTAGAGTAAATTTTAAAAATTCCTATAATACTAATAGAAGTTTTAAAATTATTCTAGAATCTCAAATCCTGGCATAAAAAAATATATTTTATCTTGATATATTTCATTACATTATTTTTAAATTACTTAATATTTTTTAAATTTTAATTTCTAATCTCTCAAAGCCTCTTCATTAGCAATTAAACATGCATATGTCTTTTATTAAAATTAAACAATAGCAGCTTATTTCTAGACTTTGTTTTCTTCTTTGGCTACCACCTAGCTCCTATTTCACTTGCTAGCCAATTTGTTAAAATATTTGAGTCTCCACTTCATCTTGTGACACTTCACAAGCTGTTGCTGTCTGGGTGCTGTTCAGATCCCTGAATCCTAGCTCCACAGGGTCACTGATTACCTTCCTTCTTCTAAATGTGGTGGATACTTTCTAACTTTCTAACCTGTACCTGGCTTGACCTCTGCATTTGATTAGTTTGACATTTCCTACTCCTTTCAATTTTTTACTTTAAGTAAAAACAAAATAAAACAAAATAAAACAAAAACTTTATTTTTTCCAAGATGACTTTTAATTTTTTTAATCAGAAATACCAATTCATGTAAAACATTCACATGATACTTAAATCTGCTTTCCTTAACAACTTCCAGTGTACGTCTCCAGAGGATGGCACAGTTAGGTTTCTGCTTATAATTTCATTAAATAGAACCTTTATATTTGACATGATACCATTCTGGTACACTTAAAAATGTTCTTCTAACTCATGGTAATTTTTTTATTGCCCTTTGGCCATTGCTCTTCAGATGATATGAGCCCATGTCTTGAGAGAATAAAAGAATTTAAAAAATCATTCCTCAGTTTTCTGAATTTCAAAATAGCTATTTTATTTTTATTTTTATTTTTTTTGACTTTAGGTGCATACTATATCTGGCATTTCTCCCCACCCCCGCTGTCTCTCCCCTGCCTCCCCCAACTGCCCCCGTGTGTGATACTCCTCTCCCTAAGTCCATGTGTTCTCATTGTTCAACACCCACCTATGAGTGAGAACATATGGTGTTTGGCTTTGTGTTCTTGTATCAGTTTGCTGAGAATGATGTTTTCCAGATTCATCCATGTCCCTACGAAGGACACGAATTCATCATTTTTTATGGCTGTGTAGTATTCCATGGTGTATATGTACCACATTTTCTTCGTCCAGTCTATCATTGATGGGCATTTGGGTTGGTTCCAGGTCTTTGCTATTAAACACAGGGCTGCAATGAGCATACGTGTGCATGTGTCTTTATAGTAGAACGATGTATAGTTCTTCGGGTATATACCCAGTAATGAGATTGCTGGGTCAAATGGAATTTCTATTTCTAGATCCTTGAGAAATTGCCACACTATCTTCCATAATGGTTAAACTAATTTACACTCCCACCAACAATGTAAAAGTGTTCCTATTTCTCCACATCCTCTCCAGCATCTGTTGTCTCTAGATTTTTTAATGATTGCCATTCTAACTGGCATGAGATGGTATCTCAATGTAGTTTTGATTTGCATTTCTCTAATGACCAGTGATGAGCATTTTTTCATATGTTTGTTGGCCTCATGTATGTCTTCTTTTGTAAAGTGTCTGTTCATATCCTTTGCCCACTTTTGAATGGGGTTGTT
>CAUYLG010008200.1:0-41003 GCA_963573385.1 Cacajao melanocephalus | reverse complement strand
ATTCCTTCCTGTCTCCATTGTTAAGCACAATCATTGGCATAAAAGAGGTTTTTAATACCCATTTTTAGACTGCATTCTAGCCTGGGCAATAGAACAAGAATCCCGTTCTCTCTCCCTCTTTCTCTTCCTCTTTCTTTCTCTCTTACATTCTTTTTTTTTCTTTTTTTCTTTCACCCTTTCTTTCTTTCTTCTTTTCTCTCTCTTTCTTTCTTTAAAAAAAAAATAAGATTCTATTTGTTCTATTTTTCTAAAGAGCACTGACTGACACACATTTTGTTACCAAGAGTGGTTCTAGAGGAACAGAATCTTAAGAATGGGTTTTCTGAATTTGTTCTGAAATTAATTATCTGATCTGATTAGGTTTAAATGCACTGATGACTACTTACAATCGTAAAGAGGACACTGGGGAAAATGAAATAATCAGACTTTTCGGAAATAACTGAACACCAGCTCTGAAATAACATGAATTCCAGGAGACCCAAAATGGCACTGTGGTCCACCAGTCAGCTTAGGGGCTTATGGAGGTCAGTTATTTAATGGAGTTTTAGCTCACATCTACCTCATAGTGGATCCAGTAGGTTCCTGAACCTATCCTCTGGTTATTTTCCCAGTTCTGTGATATATAATTGGAATAGACACAGTCAGCAACTGGTAGAACCCCCACATTGATTCCCTGACTTGTGGATTGAGGGTTATTATGGTACAAAAGGTCAAGTGAAAGCTGCTAGAACTGCCTCTGCTTAGGAAAATAGTAAATCAAAAGCAATACTACGTTCCTGGAGGGATTGTAGAGATCAGTGCAACCACCAAGGGCTTGAAAAATGCAAGGGTGATGATTTCCACCATATCCCCATTCAACTTACCTATTTGGCCTATACAGAAAACACACGAATTTTTTGCTTGCTTCAGCAACACATATACTAAAATTGGAACAATACAGAAAAGATGATCATGACCTCTGTGCAAAGGTGACATGCAAATTCGTGAAGTATTTCATATTTTTGAGAAATGATAAATGCTTAAGGTGATGGATATGCTAATTATCATGATTCAATCATTATACAATGTATACATGTATGGAAACATCCATCATATTATACCCTATAAATATGTGCAATTATTATGTGTCGATTTTTTAAAAAGTTTCATCTTGGAGAATGACAGTGCATTTTCAAAAGCTTAACCAGGTAGTGACTTCAATTGCAGCTGCTGTACCAGATGAGGTTTTGTTGCTTGAACAAATTAACACATCTTCTGGTATCTGCTATGCAGCTATTGATCTGGCAAATGCCTTTTTTCTCAATTCCTGTTAGTAAAGACCATGAGAAGAAGTTTGCTTTATCTGGCAAAGCCAGGAATACTTTCCTATCTCTGTCAGTTCTCCACCCTATTTCATAATTTAGTTCACAGGGACCTTGCTTACCTTCCCCTTCCACAAGACATCACACTGATTCATTGCATGGATTACATTATGTTGATTGGATCTAGTGAGCAAGTAATAGCAACTACTCTAGACTTATTGGTAATACATTTACATGTCAGAGGGTGAGAAATACATTTTTTAAAATAAGAGAACTTTCAACTCAGCGAAATTTCTTTCTTTCTTTTTTTCCTTGTAAAAACAATTTTATTTTAAATAGAGACAGGGTCTCACACTGTTGCCCAGGCTGGTTTTGAACTCCTGGACTCAAGTAATCTACCCTCCTTGGCCTCCCAAAGCATTGGGATTACAGCTGAGCCATTGCTCCTAGCAACAGTCATCCTTTTTCCCCAGCCACCCTAGTGCTAGCCTGATGGGCCCATGTGCAAAATATGTATTTAGTTTTTGTTTTACTGTTAAAATTAATTTTTAATAAAATTTTACATAAAAGCTATGGAATTTTAATCAGTTTGACTATAAGATAGGATTTTTATAAACTTTGTATAACATTATAATTCTTTTTTTTTTAATTGTACTTTAAGTTCTAGGGTACATGTGTAGATCTTGCAGGACTGTTGCATAGGTACGCACATGCCATAGTGGTTTGCTGTCTCCATCCCCTCATCACCTACATCAGGCATTTCTCCCAGTTTTATCCCTCCCCAACCTCCCCACCCTCCACTGTCCCTCCCCTAGCCCCCCAACCCCCCACATATCCTAGTCTGTGATGTTCCCCTCCCTGTGCCCATGTGTTCTCATTGTTCAATACCTGCCTATGTTAACTCAGTGAAATTTCTATGGATCCAGTGGTGTGGGGCATATAAAGATGTCCTTTCTATGGTAAAGGTCAACTTCTTGCATCTGGTCTTTTCTACAACCAGAAAAAATGCATAATACCTGATGGGCCTCTTTAAACTTTTGCGGCAACATATTTCTTATTTGAGTGTGCTACTCTGGCCCATTTACTGAGTGCTAAAAAGCTGCTAGTTTTGAGTGTAGCCCAGAAAAAGTGAAGTCTCTGCAATTGGTCCAGGCTGCCATGCAAGCTGCTCTGCCACTTGGGCCATATGTTCCAGAAGATTCAATGGTGCTTGAAGTGTCAGTGGCAGATAGAAATGCTTCTTGGAACCTTTGGCAGGCCGCTATAGGTGAATTGCAACACATAGTTCTAGGAATTTGGAGCAAACTCTGCCATCCTCTGCAGATAACTACTATCTTTTGGAGAAACATCCTTTGGCTTGCTACTGGGCCTTAGTAGAGACTGAACAATTAACCTTTAGTCACCATGCTACAATGTGACCTGAGCTGTCCATCATGAACTGAGTATTATCTGACACACCAAGCCATAAAGTTGAGCATGCACACCAGCACTCAATCACCAAGTGGAAATTGTATATAAAGTTGGGCTTGAGCAGGCCCAGAAGGCACAAGTAACCTACAAGAAGAAGTGGCCCAAATGCCTATGGCCCCACTCTTGGTATATTACCTCCTCTCTTGCACCCTCCATCTATTGCCTCATAGGAGTTTTCTGTGATAAACTGAATGAAGAAGAGGAAATGAGCCTGGTTTACAGATGGTTGTGCATGATATGAAGGCACCACCTGAAAGTGGACAGCTCTGCCACTAATAATCCCTTTCTGGGACATCCCAGAAAGACAGTGATGAAGGGAAATCCTCCCACTGGGAAGAACATAGAGCAATGCACATTGTACCTTGTTGTTCATTTTTACTTAGAAGGGGAAATGGAGGTCCAGCATAGTGGCTCACGCCTGTAGAGGCTGAGGCGGATGCGTCACCCAAGGTCAGGAGTTCGAGACCAGCCTTATCAGCATGGAGAAACCCTGTCTACTAAAAACACAAAATTAGCCAGGTGTGGTGTTGTATGCCTGTAATCCCAGCTACCTGGAAGGCTGAGGCAGGCGAATTGCTTGAACTCAGGAGGTGGACATTGCAGTGAGCTGAGATCGTGCCATTGCACTCCAGCCTGGGCAACAAGAGAGAAACTCTGTCTCAAAATAAATAAATAAATAAATGAACAAATAAATAATAAAAAAATAAAAAGAAGGAGAAACGGCCAGAAGTTTGAGTGTATGTTGATTCATGGACTGTGTCCAATGGCTTAAATGAATGGTCAGGAACTTGGAAGGAATGTGATTGGAAAACTGGCGATGAGGAGGTAAGAGAAAAATATATGTGGGTAGACCTCTATGAATGGGTTAAAAAAAAAACTCTGAAGATATTTGTGTCCCATGTGAATGCTAACCAAAGAATGACCTCAGTAGAGGAGGATTTTTATAATCAAGTGGATGGGATGATCTGTTCTGTGGATAATAGTCAGTCACTTTCCTCGGCTACTTCTGTCATTGCCCAATGGGCTCATTTATAAAGTAGCCATAGTGGTAGGGATATAAGTTATTAATGGGATCAGCAACATGGACTTCAATTCACTAAGGTTGACCTGGCTATACCCACTGCTGAGAGTGCTTAATCTGCCAGCAGCAGACACCATCACTGAGTCATTCCCCAGGGTGATCAGCCAGTTATTGTTGTCAGGTTGATTATATTCAACCACTTCTATCATAGAAGGGGCAGCATTTTTTCTTACTGGGATAGAAACTTACTCTAAGTATGGATTTACCTTCTTGCACACCATGATTTTGCCAAAACTACCATCTGTGAATTTACAGAATGCCTTATCCACTGCCATGTTATTCTACATAATATTGCTTCTGATTAAGGAACTCACGTTACATGTGAAGTTAGAGCAGTGGGCCCATATTCATGAAATTCAATGGCCTTACCATGTTCCCAGCCATCTGAAGCAACTGGTTTGGTAGAATAATGTAATGGCCTTTTAAAGACTTAGTTGTAGTACTAACCACGTGACACCACCTTGCAAGACTGGGGCATGCTCTTTAGGAGGCTACATATGCTCTAAATAAGTGTCAAATATATGGTGCTGTTTCACCTTTAGTCAGGATTCACAGGTCCAGGATTCAAGGAGTGAGAATTGGTGTGGTATTACTTACTATACCCTAGTTATCCACTAGCAAAATTTTTGCTTCCTGTCCCCATGACCTTATGCTATGCTGGTCTTGAGGTCTTAGTTCCAAAGGGTGGGATGCTACCACCAGGAGATACAATAATTCAATTGAGCTGTAATTTCAGATTGTCACCCTGCTACTTTGGGCTTCTTGTGCCTCTAAGTCAACAGGCAATGAAGGGAATTACTGTACTGCTAGCATGATTGATCTTGATTACCAAAGAAAAAGCTTGCAACTTGTTGGGCTCTTACTTCACAATGGAGGTAAGTAAGTGTGAGTATGTCTGGAATATAGTAGACCCCTTAGAAGATCTCTTAGTATTACCAGGCCCTGTGATTAAGGTCAATGGAAAACTACAGCTGGGCATGGTGGCATACACCTGTAGTCTCAGTTACTCAAGAGGCTGAAGCAGGATGGTTGCTTGAGCCAAGGAGTTCAAGGCCAGTCTGGGCTACATAGTGAGACTCCCATCTCTAAAAAGCACTACAATAATTCAACTCAACAGGGCTACTAATGGCTCAGAGCCCTCAGGAATGAAGGTTTGGGTCACTCTATCACACCCTACCAGGGAAAGAACCATAAGAAGCTGAGATATTTACTGAGGGCAAAGGGAATATGCAATGGATAATAGAAGAAGGTTGTTTTAAATACCAGCTACCAGTTGCAGGTGACCAGTTGCAGAAACAAGAATTGTAATGATTATGAGTAGTTCTTCCTTATAATAAGAGGGAAATACTCATAACAGTTTTCTTTGTCACAAATATGCTTGTTTGTGTGTATATTTATGTCAAATTTTGTTTTTTCTTATTTCCTTATCATATAAAATAAAATGAATTAGTAATAGTTAATCCTACATCACTGTATTTCAGTCACAGGGTATCAAGGAGAAGAATGAACATAACCCAAGGACTTTTCATTCTCTCACAGGGAAAGGGGTAGTGCATTTTCAGTTGTACAGAGTTGTAACAAAAGTTGTCTTGTTAGGTGGAAATATGACTTTGTTATTATCTTTATTTGGAGATATATATATGGATGCCTATTTGGTGAGGGGTGGATTGTGATGGTTCATTTTATATGTTAACTTGGGCCAGGCATGGTGGCTCATGCCTATAATCCCAGCTGTTTGGGAGGCTGAGGTGGGTGGATCATTTGAAGTCAGGAGTTGGAGTCCAGCCTGATCAACATGGTGAACCCCTGTCTCTACTAAAATATAAAAATAAGCTGAGTGTGGTGGCAGGTGCCTGTAATCTCAGCTACTCGGGAGGCTGGAGCAGGAGAATCCCTTGAACCCAGGAGGTGGAGGTTGCAGTGAGCCGAGATTGTACCACTGAACTCCAGCCTGGGCGACAGACTAAGACTTCCTCTAAAAATAAAAATAAAAACAATTTAAAAAAGTCACCCTAACTAGTTTATAGCACCCAGACATTCAATTACACATTGATTTAGGTGTTTCTATGAAGGTGTTTTGTGGTTTACATGTACAATCATTTGATTTGAAGTAGAGCATATTACCCTTGATAATGTGGATGGGCCTCATCCAATGAGTCTCAGGCTGTAAGAGCAAAACCTGAAGTTTTTCTGGCAAAGAAATATGTCAAGACTAAAGCGTCATATTCTGCCAAGTTTCTAGCCTGTTGGTTTGCCCTACAGATTTCCAAGTCAAGATTGCTGCATCAACTCCTGCTGGAGTTTCCAGCCTGCCAGCCTGTCCTACAGATTTCAGACTTGCCAGCCCCCACAACTATGTGAGCCAATTCATTTAAATATATCTTATAAATGTCTTTATATATACTAATAAATATATGTATATTTATATATTTATCTCCTATTGGTCTCCTTTGAGAACCTGACTGATACAAATGTGGAGGGATAATTTTAAATAGGATGGAGAGGAAAGGTAACTTACAAGTACCATTTATATTTGCACCGTTAATGCTTTTTATTTTTACTGTTTTCAAAAAAGTACTTTATTTTTCAAATTATTTATACATAAACTTTTCATTTTGAGATAATGTAGATTCACATGCAATTTATTGATCTTTTCAAAGAGCTATATTTTGGTTTTGGTTGTTAATTTTCATAATTTCTCATCTTATCTTTATTATTTTCTTCCTTCTGCTTACTTTGGGTTTGTTTTTCTGTTTTATAAATTTCTTTTTTAAAGTTTTCTAAAAACTCGGTGGTAAGAATTTTTGTTTATTGAGGGAGAATCTTATTGTTTTGAGACCTTTCCTGTTTTCTTTTTTTAAAAATTTTTATGGGTACATAGTAGGTGTGTATATTTATGGGTTACGTCAGATATTTTGATACAGGCATGCAATATGTAATGATCACATCAGGGTAAAAGGGGTACCCATGCTTTCAAACATTTATTCTTTGTGCTACAAACAATCTAATTATAGTATTGTAGTTATTTATAAATGTACAATTAAATCATTTTCACTATAGTCACCCTGTTGTGCTAGCAAAAACTGGGTCTTATTCATTCTTTCTATTTCATTGTACACATTAACCATCCTCACTTCCTACCCCATCCTTACTACTCTTCTTAGCCTCTGGTAACGATAATTCTATTCACTATCTCCATAAGTTCAATTATTTTAATTTTTAGCTCCCAAAAATAAGTGAGAACATGTGATGTTTGTCTTTCTGTGCCTGGCTTATTTTGCTTAACACAATAATCTCCAGTTCCATCCGTGTTGTTGCAGATGACAGGATCTCATTTTTTTTTTTTTTTTTTTTTGCATTTTAGGTTTTGGGGTACATGTGAAGAACATGCAAGATTGTTGCATAGGTACACACGTGGCAGTGTGATTTGCTGCTTTCCTCCCCTTCACTATATCTGGCATTTCTCCCAATACTATCTCTCCCCAACTCCCCACCTCTCTCTGTCCCTCCCCTATTTCCCCCCAACAGACCCCAGTGTGTAATGCTCCCCTCCCTATGTCCATGTGTTCTTATTGTTCAACAGCTGCCTATGAGTGAGAACATGCGGTGTTTGATTTTGTGTTCTTGTGTCAGTTTGCTGAGAATGATGGTTTCCAGGTTCATCCATGTCCCTACGAAGGACACGAATTCATCGTTTTTGATGGTTGCATAATATTCCATGGTGTACATGTGCCACATTTTCCCTGTCCAGTCTATCATCGATGGGCATTTGGGTTGGTTCCAGGTCTTTGCTATTGTAAACTGTGCTGCAATGAACATTCGTGTAATGCTGTTTAATTTCTTAACTAACACCTGAAGGTAAAATTACATAAATTCTTAAAGATTTGAAAAGTAGGTCATTTGGCAACTCCATCATTTTTCTAGTTGTGGTTTGTGGATAATGCACAAAATTCTAGAATAATATAAAAAATTAAGCATTTCAGAATAACTTAATGCTGAAATTTTTCCTTAACTTCACACAGATGTACTTATGATCATAGCTGATACAATTCTCATACTACACTGCTTATTTGCTCTATAAATAATCATGTTATTCTGTGTGCTACTTTAAATTGTTACTTTTGCTTGTGATCTTGCATCTTCTCAACACATCTGACAGCTTCTGTATGTTGATCCTGTGCTTCTTGCAACTAAAACAAAGAATAAAAAAAAGTTAACTAATAATCTAGTACAAATCTGCTTATCACATGTTTTTGTAACTAAACCTTACTGGAACGCAGTCACATCCCTTCAATGTGCATATTGCTTATGGCTACTTTTGCGCTGTGACTGTAGAGCTGATTTGTTGCAGCAGGTATCTTACAGCTCCCAAAGCCTAAAATAATACCATCTGGCCCTTTACAGAAAAGTTTATCAACCTGCGTTCTAGAACTAAAACACAGTATTCTTGTTTTCAAACTTTATCTTATCAGATAAATACTCAAACTTAACAAAATTAGTAAAAGGGAGAAAGACAGGAAATCACCTTATGGTAAGCATTTATATTTTTGAATTCCAAGTACCACCACATCAGCTATAATTGTAAATATTTATAGACGTGAATGACCATGGCTATGCCAGTGATAATAAAAATTAACATGATGACATGTTAGGTTAGGTGACAACTAGATGTTTCATGAAACTGAGAGGCAGGATCCACATAGAAACTGGAATGGCTGGGTGGGAATCTCAGCTCCACCAGTTACCAGTTGGGTGACCTTGAGCAAATTAACATTCAATGTCTCCGTTTCTTCATTGGTAAAATTGAGACAGTAATAGTATCTACTTCACTGGAATGGTAAGAAGACTCAGTCAAGGAATATACATATAAAGTACTTAGATAAATACAAGGCATATAGTGAGCTATAATTTCTTCTTTGAGACATTGATATAATAAAGCTTTTATTCTATTTTGTTACTTACTATTTTTTTTACAAGCCCAGAGCTAACCTAGATGGTTATTCTAAATTATATTTTAGAATATATTTTAAAATATATTTTAGAATAAATTTACGTTTAGTATGTAGCCAGAGCAGGGATTCATAGATTGATACCACATAAAGTGTATCAATCTATGAATCCCTGCTCTGGCTACATACTAAATGTAAATTTAGATTTTTTTATACAGTGAGAAAAATATGAGCATTTGATTGAACAACTCTCCTTTATTAGATTAAGTAGTTTCTATTTATATTTAATTACTTAAAATATATTTAGAATAACCACCTAGGTTAGCTGTGGGCTTGTAAAAAGAATAAAATAATGAATAACAAAAATAGAATAAAAGCGTTATTATATCAGTGCCTCAAAGAATAAATTCTTAGTATAATATAAGTAATTTTATCCTAACAACTGCTAAAATATTTTCAATTTATACAAAAGATAAGTAACACGCATATCAGACATTATTCCCCTTGTAGGCAAATTTATAATTAGACATGATTCTCATGAAAAAAATAAAAGTGAAGTTAAATTTAAGACAAATTGTTCTACACAGACTAGACAAAAAATGCTAAAGTGTAAGGTCAATGAGAGCCAGAACAGTCAGAGAAAGCTTCCCAAAGGAGGAGGAATTGTGCACCAGGTCTGAATAAATGAGGCTAGATGAACAGAAACTGCAAAGGCAGGAAGAATAGCAGGAGTAAAGCAGAGAGACGGTGAAATCAGCCCAATTAACCCTGAGGATAAAATCCAGTGGCAGAAGAATAAAAACATTTGTCTTATAAATAAATGTTCATACTAGCATTATTTACAGTAGCCAAAAGTAGAAACAATCTAAAGGCCCATCCACTGATGAATGGATAACTGGTATAGCCATATAATAGAATATTATTCGACAATAAAAAGAAATGAAGTACTGATATGTGCTACAACACAGGTGAAACCCAAAAACATGCTGAGTAAAAGAAGCCACGCATAAAAGACTGCCTATTGTATGACTCTATTTATATGAAATGTTCAGAACAGGCAAATTTTTTTTTTTTTTGAGACAGACTCTTGCTCTGTCACCCAGGCTAAAGTGCAGTGGCGTGATCTCAGCTCACTGCAACCTCCGCCTCCCAGGTTCAAGCTATTCTCCTGCCTCAGCTTCCTGAGTAGCTGGGATTACAGGTGTGCACCACCACGCCAAGCTAATTTTTGTATTTTTAGTAGAGACGGGGCTTCACTATGTTGGTCAGGCTGGTTTCAAACTCCTGACCTCAGGATCCGCCTGCCTCAACCTCCCAAAGTGCTGGGATTACAGGCATGAGCCACTGCATCCAGCCTAGAACAGGCAAATTTAAGGAGACAAAAAGTAGATGGTCATTGTCTAGGACCGGGCAAGGTGGAGAGAGACAGATGGGGATGGTGGTAATGGCTAAAGGATGTGGGCTTTCTTTTCAGGGTGATAAGAATGTTCTAAAATTGACTGTGGTAATGGTTACATAACTCTGTAAATAATCTAAGAGACACTGAATTGTACACCTTAAATGAATGAACTGTATGGTATGTTAATTATATGGCAATAACGTTGTTTTTTTAAAAATCCAATGGTGGGATCTAGATAATTTTCTTAATTCTCTAATTTAGAAGTACATACAATACATGATCTAAATATTTCTGTGTTTTTGTAACACATTTTAAATGAAAGGAAAATAAAGGAAATGCCTATTTCAAATAGTTTATAAGTTAACCTAAAACATTTGCATTTTGGAGAAAAGTTAATGGCCTTTCTGTACAAATTAACTTGAAATCCATAAAATAAATCAACACAGATTCTGTATCCATTCACAAAAGTGAAAATAAGAAATAAGACAATTTTCTGGAACATTCCATTAAACATTATCCTCTAACTTAATCTGGCTTGCTTCACCATGGCAACAGAAACATCACTATGAAATACTATTTAACAGTAAAAAACTCTCTCAACTTCCTTGAGGAATGATGTATAATTCTCAAGCTTCCTAAGGGTAAATATTATTTTTTAAAATGTGCAATGATAAGAAAACATGGCACAATGAAAGTCAGAGTTTAATAAACAAGATGGGTATGGTAGCTCACGTCTGTAATCCCAGCACTTTGGGAGGCCCAGGCAGGTGGAACACCTGAGGTCAGGAATTCAAGATCAGCCTGACCAACATAAAAATACAAAAATTAACTGGGCATACTGGACCATGCCTGTAATGCCCAGCTGCTCAGGAGGCTGAGACAGGAGAATTGCTGGAACCCGGGAGGCAGAGGTTGCAGTGAGCTGAGATCGTGCCACTGCACTCCAACCTTGGCAACAGTGTGAGACTCTGTCTCCCAAAAAAAAAAAAAAAAAAAAAAAGGCAAGTGTATTATAACGATAATAAAATTTAAATTAATTATAATGAAAATGCAAAAGAAGGGTATTCACTGAAATGAGTATGACAAAACACTTTATATTTAGCCATATATATAAATATTAACTGTTGACATATGAAATTTCATACATACTTGATTTCTGATTTGACCTAATTTCTTCTTTAAATCCTGTGTCTCATCTTCTAAATTAATACGATAACGTGATGTAACCTCCAGTGAAGCCTCTGACATAGACTGTTTTTTTAGGGTATCAGCCAGTTCTTGTTGAAGCTGTCTCACAACAACCTGATAAGACATTTTTTGTTACTGATTTTGTAAATCACCTTATTAAGTTATATTAAAAAATAAATGTTAATAATATTTAACTGTGATATATATAACTTAAAAAATATTACCACATACATTGATTCACCTTCTTGACCTCATATGTACACATTCCTGTTTATTACTGAATTCAGTTAAGGACGAGGTGTTATCTTCCTGCCAAATAGGTCTGATGTTACTTAAACAACAGATTCAGCTCACTATTCATTCATCCCCTGATGAATTTATACAATGCTTAACAACCTCCTGAAGTCTCGAAATAGTTAAGTGAATGGAACTGGTAGTGATTAACTGTACCCTATGAAACAATGAAACATTTTCTCTCTTTTTTATCAGAAACTCAAATCAACTTCAGAGCTCCTCACATATTCAACCGCTTGCTCAAATTCTTCCAATAGATTCCTATCTCAGAATGCAGGTAAATTCCAATGGCCTTAGAGGCCCTAGGTAACCTGACTTCCACCTGCCTCCCTGACCTCAGCTGCTATGACTCTCCCCTACTCACTCCACTGGTGATCCCCTACACACTGAAAATGGTGATCCAATGCGGAACTAGTAAATCACAAATCACTACGCTTACCTTTGTACTGAACAAAGTTACACCCAAATGACAGTCATTGAGCCTTGAAATGAAAATTATGAGCAAGTTATCTGCTCATAATATATTCAAAGTAAATTATAAATACCAGTGGGAGATTAAATCAAATACGGTTGCTAAATTCACCACATTTTCCCCAAATTATGGTTTAATAAAAAGTACATGCTTTAAAGAATTGAGAGATCATAACAATATGTAATTTGAGACTGAAATATTTTTAGACTTGTCAAATTGACAATAGAAATAAAATCACATCAACCGAAATATATAAAAGGCTACTGACAGAAAAGTATTAAGAGATCTACCAATATACTTCAGTTTATCTGGGAAATCTAGAATTAACTGTCAAAATAACACACTTAATTGAATCTTAATTTCAAAATACTCATTTCAGATACAAGCATTTCCATTTATCTGCTTCATGGTGGCAGATAAATGGAAATGTTCGTAAGATATAGCAACATAAAGACATTAAAGTTAACTACTTCAGCAGTAAAAGACTACATTATTCACATTAGTTTACTATTCATACTAGTCTCTATTAATAATTCATAACTTAAAATTCAAAATGTCATAGATGATATTATGTCTTTACTCAAAGTAAAGCATCTCTCAGCTCTTTTATTTGCTGAAAACAAGAGATGTTTCTAAACGGATAAATAAACTTAAGAGTAAATAAACATCTGTTTATTTTTATATTTAACTAAATCCAACCTTTAGCCATAACCAAATTTTTTTTTTTTAAGGGAGTCTCACTCTATTGCCCAAGCTGGAGTGCAGTGGCGTGATCTTGGCTCACCGCAACCTCTGCGGCCTGGGTTCAAGCAATTCTCCTGCTTCAGCCTCCCAAGTAGTTGGGATTATAGGTGCCTGCCACCATGCCCGGCTAATTTTTGTATTTTTAATAGAGACGGGGTTTCACCATCTTGGCCAGGCTGGTCTTGAACTCCTGATCTCGTGATCCACCCACCTCAGCCTCCCAAAGTGCTGGGATTACAGGTGTGAGTCACTGCACCCGGCCCCAAATATTATTTTAAATTTTCTTTCAGGAGGTTTGAAAAATATTTACCTGTCTTGATACTTACTTCTCTTTCTGCCTTTTCATTTTCATATTGATACTGTCTTTCTTTTAAGTGATTACATTCACTGATTAACTCCTTATTTCTTTCTTCTAGCAGAAGACTTTGCTTTTCGCTCTCAGCTTGCAGTTTTTGCACAATAGCATGAAACTGCTCTTGGATATTAATCACTGTCTTCTCTTTATTGTCAGCCTTGTTGTGGGCATCATCCAGTTGTTGTCGAAGCAACATATTCTCACTTTGTAGTTGAGACAATCTCTCCTCTACAGACTCCTGCTTTCCAATGTATTTATTCACTTTAACTTGTTCATTTTGATACTTTTGTTCCATTTCCTTCATTTGACACTGTGTTTGGCTTAGGTCTGTTTGTACCCGTTCTAAACCCAAAGTCTTTTCTCTGAGGGTATTTCTCGCGTGATGCAGTTCAATTTCTAGGCTGTTGAGTTTACTTTCAGTTTTAGAAAGTTGTTGAGAAAGAATCTCATTGTTATCTTTTAGGTTAGACACATCAAAATTCATTCTGTCCTGTAAACGAGACCACTCATCTCTTGCTCTCTGGAAAGCAAGTTCTATGTCTCTTTTTGATGTCTCACTTTGATCACGATCATGTATAGCAGCCGCCAGTCTAGCACGGTATGATTCGACTTCTGTTTCCAGTCTGTCCTTGCTTTGCTTTTCATTCTCCAGTTTAGAATTTAGCATTGCATTCTCTGCTGTCAGAACATTAAGTCGTCCATTATACTGGGATATTGTTTGTGTTAATGTTTCCTCATTCTGTTTTATAGTCTTCTGAAGGTCTTCATTCTTTTCTTTTACAATTTCAATGTCCTCAAAACATTTCTTTTCTTTTTCCTGGTTTTGATTTTTTATTGTGTCTATTTCTAGTCTTAGCATAGCAATTTCTTCCTGCAACACACTATTTTTATGCAATAGGTCTTTTTCTTCTTCATGACTATGAGAACTCTATGTAAAACAAAGGAAACTTTTAGCTAGCACCCAAAAAAATGACGTATCATGATTTCCTCTGACATTAAAGAATCATCTGTACATTTTACAATAAAGGGTTACAATAAGTACATATCCAATTGAAATAAAAATTTGGATCAAAACTCAAACCTTATAGAGCATAAACTCCCAAAAGTTCAAAAATTTATTTGAAGATATTTTCCTGAAAGTAAAAAAGAAACCACTAGAGAATTTTTAAGAATCTCAGAATTGGAAAGGCCTTTCCCTGAATTACAACAAACTCAAAGGCATAAAAGATTAATAATTTGACTACATTAAAAAATTGGGTTTATACTCTGATATCTAACCCATACACCACCCCATAGTAAGAGCCTTGGCTCTGCATATATTTAGACAGACGAAATTTCCCAAAGTTCTTTAAGTTCCTTTTTTCTGAGAATATTCTAGAAATATTCTACTTTTCTAACATCTTTATAGTCAGTTATAACAATTACATTTATTGATGAATAATAAATCTAGGCACTGTACTAAGCACTTCTACATATATCGATGAACTCATTTAGTATCACAATTCTGAAAAGGAAAGGTTAAAAAAATATAAGCAAACTGTATGACTTTCCCCAGGTCTTCTGACTCTATTTGTAGTGTTCTTCTGCTAAATCACAATTACTTCTGTGGTATAAATATTTAAATACAAAAGAAGTCTTTCATTTCAGAACACTAATGCTAAATAAGACAAAATTTGTAGAGCTCCTCTTGGAAAATCATGAGATTATTTGTTGTCACAATAACTTTCATTTCCTCTTCATATTGTTTGAAACTGTAATTATGTGAAACAAGGAGAAATAGCTGAACTGTTTTACTAGGAACAAAATACTTATCACTAAATTATCACTGATTATATCATGGTACATCACTGTTCCAAAAGCTCTTTTTACTGAAATAAGATACTACTTGCAGCAAAGTATTACTCTTCTCAAAAGTGAGAAGAATAATATCCAAAATACGGTCACTGAACTAGCTGTACTTTCCCTCCCTTCCTATGCAGAAGTAATTAACTTCTCCATTAGTATAACAAGGTGATGAAATCACTTCCAAAAACTTGAGCATCTACTGTAAGTAGCAAAGGTTTTGAGAATGTGGAAAGGCCATCAATTCCTATGGAAGATACTGTTTGGATGAGGCTATTCTGAATGTCATTATTGACTGCGGCAGACAGTTGGTTTTTAAAATATAAACACATACAAATACATATACACACATATTTGAAAATGACTAAAAGAAATACCTCAGAATTCATTTTCTTTTGAATCATTTCAATCTCCTTTTGTTTGGAAAGGTGATTGGTCAGAATTCCATCTTGTAACACTCTGGCATTCTGTTCTCGAGAAAGTTGCCTCTGAGTGTCATTTCGCTCTTGCACGACCTAGAGATACATTAAGTTTTCAGCCTATTAGCATTTTTTAAAAGTCTAAAAGGTTAATCAAGAGCAGAATTAAAAAAAAAAAAAAAACTTATGAAAAGGAAATAGCATATTAAAACACAAGAACCTTTATTACTCAAGAATTACTCAAATTTTAATCGCATGACAGCTAAATTCATCAAAGAGCAAACATGGTTCTTAAATGCAGACAAATATAGAATTGCAAAATAAAATGTCTTCCCAAAACATTTTACCAGTTTCATCATAATTTTAGCTCTATTTAGCCTGTATTTTAACATAAAATGCCTAAATTTACATTTATTTTAGTGATTAAACTCAACATACCCTCCATTCCTTCATTCAGAAAACATAGACTGAGCGTCTATTATGTGCCAAGATTTATCATGAATAATTTTAGCTATAAATGTAACAGTTCAGTTTAAGATGAGATAATATTTTTGTTTTAAACCTAAATAATATATTTTAAATCAAAAGAATGTTATAATACTGATGAAATAAAGAATATAAAATTTTTACCAAAAATTAATTTACCTGATTCAAATTACTTTTTACAGTCCTCAATTCCATCTCCAGTGTTTGGAGAGTTAGTTCAAGTTGTTGTTTCACTTCAACTTCTTTCCTATATTGCTCCTCTTTCCCTCTTAACTGTTCCCTAATTTTTTCATACAACATATCAGCATTTCTTCTCTTCTCCTCTTCTTGGTTTAAGCTAAATCTGCAGTTAAATATGCTTATCTTAAAATTTGTTTTGTTAGAAAATAAAAAGTTCATTGTGTGATCTGCCCCTTCATATGTTGGTTTATTACCCTAATAAAATTTCTATGTTATGGAATATTTTTCCTTTCTAGTTCTCAGGTTTTTAACTTCTCACTTCAGTCTTTTCCAAAGAACATATATACTTGAAAGGAAGTGATGAAGAGACATTCTGCTAACTGGTAAGTTTCCGTTAAGAGCACCTCTGGTAAATATTATGGAAAAGGATATTGGAAATTATTCAGTAAAGATACAAGTTGAAAATTATCTTTTTGGCTGGGTGCCGGTGGTTCATGTCTGTAATCCCAGCACTTTGGGAGGTGGAGATGGGCTGACCACTTGAGGTCAGGAGTTCCAGACGAGCCTGGCCAACATGGTGAAACCACATCTCTTCTAAAAATATAAAACATTGGCTGGTGTGGTGGCAAGTGTCTGTAATCCCAGCTACTCAGGAAGCTGAGGCAGGAGAATCACTTGAGCCCAGGAGGCAGAGGTTGCAGTGAGCCAAGATCGCGCCACTGTACTCCAGCCTGGGCAACAGAGTGAGATTCTATCTCAAAAAAAAAAGCAAATTATCCTTTTTTAAAACATTCATAATTACTCCTCAATTAGGAAAGATCATTTACAGTTAACTAAAAAGAAGTTATTGTTTATTAAAATATTTATACATTTGATAGAAATTTTTGTTTCTATGAAATATTGCAAGTGTCCCTAAAAATTATTACAGTTAAGAAAACACCCTCAGATGTCTTTCTTACAACATATATCTACAGATTAGTATAATTAAAGATTAGGCTAAGGAGCCTAATATTGATTACCCCATACTTTCTATGTTTCTTTTTCTGGTAATACTTTCAACTTATCTTCTTGATTATTATATATTGCATAAACAATTTTAAAATCTCTTTTACAACAAAACAGAATCTAATATTTAAGTAAACCATAAAGAAAAATATGTGTTTTCAACACAGAACTTTGAATTAGTTTTATCTGTGTATGAGAGAGAGAGATCACTTTCGTAATCACTTACCATTCTATTTTTTAATTCATGCATCGTTAAGAGTAAAGCTATAAAAATTTTTTTAGTATTCTGGGTTGAAAAAAATGGCCATTTCATTCTCTATTGATTGAAATATAAATTAACATAAACTTTCTTGAGAAAAATTTAAAAATTTGGATCAAAGGCCTTTTTTTAAAAAATTCCTATACTTTAAACAAATAATTCTATATTGAAGAATTTATTCAAAGTAAATAATTAGAAATGTAGAAAAAAGATTTATAAAAAAGTATTCCTTCCATCATTAACTATAATACAAAAAATTTTCAACCCAAAACTCATTCTAATAATAATGAGATTTCCATATGGTAGACTTCTACATACCCATTAAAATGATTTAAAAGAATATATATTTAGAAGTACATAGTTAAGAACTAGTTATATTATTTCCAAGAATTTCACACTTCACAAGGCTAAGAAGTCTTCTTCCCTGCTAAGCCCCAGAAATCACAAGAATTCTCCTATATATCTTTAGTACAAAGTAAATAAACATTTCTTTAAAACTAGGCTATCGTACCTTAAAGAGCACAGTTCTCGTTCCCATTCAACTTTTTGATGCTCTAACTGTGATTTTATTTCTTTTGTTTCAGATAGCTCCTTCTGTAGTACATTAACCTTATCTTCCTTTTTTTTAATTTTTACTGTAAGTAGTTCACAGTGATTTTTTTTAAGTTCTAATAATCTTTCACATGAAAGAGCTGCATCCTGGATTTTCAAAAGGGTAACAGAATCTGTATCAGAGAGAAAACAAGATAGAAATAAATATATGAGTACTTTTCACATATAACGAACTATAAACCATAACATTCACTGACTAAATATATACTGAGGGCCTACAATGTGGAAGACATTAAACTAAGTTCTGCAGATAAAACAGACAAGACTTCTGCTCTTGCTTAGCTTCAAGTACAGTGAAGAAACAAAGACAAAAAAAGTGACAATTATAAATTCAGATAGATGCTGTACAAAAACAGAGTTCTAATGACCGCAAAAGAGAATTTGACCTATACTGGGCCCAGGGAAGATTTCCCTGAGGGAGAAGTGGCTACACTGAGAAATGAAGCATGAGAAGGCAGCAGTTAAGCAAAGGGGGAAGAAAGCATTCCTCCTGCCAGTCTGCGGCATGTGCTGAGGCTCTACTGCAATCTGCTTCAAGTACTGACCTTCCTTCTTTTCTGAAACGACCAAAAACAAAACAGACAAAATACATGAAACACTGAGTTTCAAGACAGTGGACTCAGGCAATGAACACAATGATCCCTAACAGACAAGAAACAAAGAAAGTGGCCAGGCACAGTGGCTCACACCTGTAATCCCAGCACTTTGGGAAGCCAAGGTGGGTGGATCACCTGAGGTGAGGAGTTCGAGACCAGCCTGGCCAATGTGAAACCCTGTCTCTACTAAAAACATAAAAATTAGCCGGGCATGGTGGCAGACACCTGTAATGCCAGCTACTCAGGAGGCTGAGGAAGGAGAATCGCTTGAACCCCAGAGGCAGAGGTTGCAGTGAGCCGAGATTACGCCGCTGCACTCCAGCCTGGGTGACAGGGCAAGACTGTCTCAAAAAAAAAGAAACAAACAAAGGAAGTAAGTCTTATGAAAGCCCAGAGCCTGGCCTTCAGAGTTTCCAGGCCATGATGCAGGGAGGAAAAACTGACATAGAGTCCAGCAGACTCCCTGAGTTGAAGTGATGAAGCTGAGAGTCTAGTAAACGCAAAGTAGACAGAGATCACAGGACACTGGAGAGAAGCGACAGGTACGGAGGAAGAACCCTGGATATCTACACAGATGCCCTCTTGGGTATTGAGCAGAGTAATGAACAGTGAATGTATGCTGGTGTTTCCACAGCACCAGGAAAAGTGTTCGTTCCCATGGTCAGGCTGGAAAAACTCATATTTCTCAGGACAATGAATAATCAGAAAGATATTGCCTCAGGAGTGGGGAATTAGCCCAAATCATAAAAGCAAGATTGGAAAAAGTCAAGCTGTTTATACATAACTCAACTGTACCCCACAGTAAAGCTCAAGAAGATAAGTAGAGGCATGGAAGATCGTTTTTAAAAACCAAATTGCACTTGTAGAGATGCAAATTACAATGTCAAAGATGAAAACTAAATTAGATGAAAATAAACACAGATTAACCATCACATTCATAACTTTGAGACATCAGTGAACTATGAAAAAAAATCCAAGCAGCTAATATGTAAGCCCCCAAAAATGAAGGAAGACAGAAAAAAAATGTGAAGAGAAATTGGCCAAAACTTTCTAAACTTAATAAAAATTATAATCCCACAGATTCAGAAAGGATATGGCTGAGACAGAAAAAAATGTAAGTATACTATTATAAGTATACCATATACCAGAACTATAACAAAATTATACCGTATATGATGTTATACTACTACTTGAAGGTGGACTGTGGTAAGTTCAACTCATATACTATAAATCCTAAATCAACCACTAAGAAGACAGCAAAACTAAGAGTCATAGCTAACAAGCCAAAAAAAAAAAAAAAAAACCTGAGATAACTCAGGAGCATCTGTAGATCAATGAAACACAATAGAGTCCAAAGTAGACCCACATGTATGGAACCAACTTATTTTTGACAAAGGCACAATGGCAAACGCAGTGAAAAAAGACTAGCCTTTTTGACATATGATGTTGGAACAACTAGATATTCCAAAAAAATGAACTTGAATCCATACTTCAATCCACACAAAAATATGAATCCAAAATGGATCACAGATCTAAATATTAGACCTAAACCTGGCCAGGCGCAGTGGCTTACACCTGTAATCACAGCACTTTGGGAGGCTGAGGTTGGCAGATCACTGAGGTCAGGAGTTTGAGACCAATATGGCCAACACAATGATACCCCACCTTTATTAAAAAATATTTTTAAAAAAATTAGCTGGGTGTGATGGTGCATGCCTGCAATCCCAGCTACTCAGGAGGCTGAGACACAAGAAACACTTGAACCTAGGAGGTAGAAGCTGCAGTGACAGTGCCCTCCAGCCTGGGTGACAGAGAATGAGATTCTGTCTCAAAAAAAAAAAAAAGACCTAAAACTATAAAACTTCTAGAAAAAAGCATAGGAGAAAATCTTTGTGACCCTGTGTTAAGCAAAGACTTCTTAAATATGATACAAAAATCAAAATCCATAATTGAACAGGTAAATTGGACTTCATCAAAATTAAAAACTTCTACTCTTCAAAGACACCATTAAGAAAATGAAAAGTCAACAACAAAAAAAAATAAAAATCTAAATTTAAAAAAGAGAATGAAAAGTCAAGCCACAAACTGGGGGAACAAATCCTTGCAAAAAACATATCTAACAAGGGAATAACAGCAAGAATATATTATATAAAGAACTTTTCAACTTTGCACGGTGGCAGCATCGTAGCCAATGAGGTTTTTTGTTTGTTTTGAGACAGAGTCTCACTCTCTCATCCAGACTGGAGTAAAGTGGCTCCAGCTCGGCTCACTGCAAACCTCTGCTCACTGTGACCTCTGCCTCCCGGGTTCAAGTGATTCTCCTGTCTCAGCCTCTCATGTAGCTAGGATTACAGGCCATGTGCCAGTATGCCTGGCTAATTTTTGTAATTTTAGTAGAGACGGGGTTTCACCATATTGGCCAGGCTGGTCTCAAACTCCTGACCTCAAGTCATCCACCCACCTCGGCCTCCCAAAGTGCTGGGATTACAGACGTGAGCCACCATGCAGGGCCATCAATGAGGTTCATCCAAGGCATGATTATTGTTAAAAACTCTTCCATTAGAAAAAATAATAATAAAAAAAATTAAAAAGGAACTCTTAAAATGCAACCAGTAAGAAAACCACCTACTTTTTTGGGGAGTGTAGAAGGGACAGAGTCTTGCTCTGTCGCCAGGCTGGAGTGAAGTGGCACAATCTTGGCTCACTGCAAACTCCACCTCCTGGTGGGGGGGGGGGGTTCAAGTGATTCTCCTGGCCTCCCTAGTAACTAGAACTATAGGTGTGTACCACCACGTCCAGCTAATTTTTGTATTTTTTATTACAGATGGGGTTTCATCATGTTGGCCAGGATAGTCTCAATCTCTTGACCTCATGATCCGCCCACCTCAGCTTCCCAAAGTGCTGGGATTACAGGTGTGAGCCACCATGCCAGCCCAACAACCTAATTTTTTTTTTGTTTTTTGAGACACAACAGTTTCGCTCTTGCTGCCTGGGGTAGAGTACAATGGCATGATCTTGGCTGACTGCAACCTCCACCTCCTGGGTTCAAGTGATTCTCCTGCCTCAGCCTCCCGAGGAGCTGGGATTACAGGCATGCGCCACCACGCCCGGCTAATTTTGTATCTTTAGTAGAGATGGAGTTTCTCCATGTTGGTCAGGCTGGTCTCGAACTCCTGACCTCTGGTGATCCACCCACCTCGGTCTCCCAAAGTGCTGGGATTACAGGCGTGAGCCACCTCGCCCAGCCCCAACAACCTCATTTTTTAAACAGCAAAAGATTTGAAAAGACAATTCACCAAGCAAGATTTACAGATGGCCAATAAGCACATGGAAAGATGCTCAACATTATTAGTCACTAAGGTAACATATATTGAAACCATAATGATATCCACAATATATACCTATCAGAATAGAACGGCTAAAAATTTAAAAATTTTAAAAACAGCAAACTAGGTGTTTGAGAGAATACAGAGCAAATGGGCTTGTCATATACTGTTGATGGGAATGGAAAATAGTACATACAAATACTTAGAAAACAATTTAGCAGTTTCTTAATAAGTAAACATAAAGGGGAATGAGGGAACTTTTGTGGATGATGGCAATGTTAACTCTCTTGCTTATGGTGATGGTTTCCCATGTGTATACATATGTCAAAACTTAGCAAATTGAACATTTTATATATGTGCAGTTTATCATGTATCAATTATACATAACTAAAGCTATTGCTCATAAGAACAAACATCTAACAAAGTGGCTGGAACACAGAGAAAGAAGGGTATGAAATAATTCAGGGTAAAGCCAGATGATTCAGATCTTTAACCTTACAGCAATGAGAAGTGATAGCTGGGTTTTAAGCAAGGGGGTAATTATGATCAGATCTGAATTTTTGAAAATTTATAATTACGGTTACAGAGTAGACATAGTTTCAGGAGGTAGAGTAGCAGGGAAAACAGTTATAAGCTTATTGTAGTATTCCAGTGGGGAGATAACGGTAGCCTGACCTTGGGTAAAGAGACAGGAGAGAAGCAGAGTCAACAAATAGACTGAGAGTGCCATTCACACTGACAAAAGTGCAGAGGAATTTTCCTAGGTCTTTGGCTAAGAGTGTATAATATTCAATTGTTCTCATCCTATTTTAACATAAAGCATATTTCTGAGACCAACATTCCTAAAACACATCAGTGCTCTAAGGTAAAGGGTGCCATGCTAAGTGTGCTAAGCATAGCATAATGTATGCTAAGCGTGCATACATTACACTTTATTACATTATATACATTATGCTAAGCAAAGTGTACATACATTACAATGGGATACACAAAAAGGCCTTAAATTTATGCAATGGTCCCACCTTTACACTCCATTCCAAGTTGTTCAATGAGCAACATAAAATTCTTGTAATTAGAGTGGGGCAGTTCACAATCCTCTGAGGCTGTTTCAGATGACTGAGTTAAGTCATCGACATCATCTATAGACTGTATTTGGTTTTTGACCTATGAAATAAATAACACTGTTTCAAAATGTCCCCAAAATATTTATAGCATATATAGAAGTGGTAATTATCCATCTTTCTATAAGAGCAAAAACACAGGTATTTCTTAAAAGAACTGATTTTTGTTAAAAGGATAGATATCTTTAAGCCGGGCACAGTGGCTCTCGCCTGTAATCCCAACACTTTGGGAGGCCGAGGCAGGCGATCACCTGAGGTCAGAAGTTTGAGACAAGCCTGACCAATATGTGAAACCCTGTCTCTACTAAAAATACAAAAAAATTAGCCGGTGGTGATGGGCACCTGTACTTCAGCCTGGGAATCCATCTCAAAAAAAAAAAAGGATATCTTTATCAACGGCTAGTGCTTCTTAATCACTTTTTCAAAGTAAATGTCTTTACAACAAAAGATTATCTGGTTTTTTTTCTTTTTTCTTTTTTTTTTTTTGTGTGTGTGTGAGATCAGGTCTTGCTCTATCACCCAGGCTGGAGTACAGTGGCATGATCACAGCTCACTGCAGCTTCAACTCCTGGGCTCAAGTAATCCTCTCACCTCAGCCTCCCAAGTAGCTGGGACTATAGGTGTACTCATCATGCCTGGTTAATTTTTTCTTAATTTTTGTAGATACAGGGCTCCCACATGTTGCCTAAGCTGGTCTCAAACTCCTGGGCAGCAATCCTCCTGCTTTAGCTTCCAAAGTGCTGGGATTATAGGTGTGAACACTGTGCCCTGCCCACTTTATCTTTTATAACTTTTTTTTAAACAATGATTTTGATAATTAATTATTTACAGTACCTTGTTCTTTTCATTAGATGTTTTCTTAGTAGGCCTAAAAAGAAAAAACAAATACCTTTCAGGCAAGTAGTAAATATGTAAAATACAAGGAATATCTAAAACTATTGTTTTTTTAAATAAAACCTCTGCATTTATAATTTATTTACCCTATTCATAAAGTTTACAGGAATCTTTTTTACAGGTAATGTAAAACATAATAACTTTCTACAAGAGGTATTAAACTATAAACAGAAAGAGTAACAGTAACGGACAAGAAAAATATATGAATAATATCATAACAAATTTAGATCAAGCTTTCTGACAGTCAAAGCAAAATGAAAGCATAGTGTTACTTGCATTATTCAACAGAAACATACCAGGTTTCTTTGCTACTGTCCTTTTCAATAAAAACAAGCTTTTACTGGCACTAAAACCTATTTGGAATATATTACTTAACATCCTTACATGAGGAGAACCCTTTTTGAATGATGATATTAGTTAGATTCTTTTCAGGACTCACAATGCAGGTACTATGCATTATTCTAAGCACTGTACATATGTTAAACTCATTTTAATCCTCACAAGAATTCTGTGAGGTTGATAACATATTAAGTATTCTATAAAGGAAGAAACTAGGCACAGAAAAGCCAAGTAACTTGCTCAACCACATATAGCTGGTCAGTAGCAGACCCAAAATTCAAACCCAACAATTCTAGCTCCAAAACATATTTTGCTGTGCTGTGAAAGTAATGTTTCGTTTCAAGTATTTTTAAATGATATGATAGCAGATGAATCTATATTATCATTCTATTTCTGGCTATAATTATAATTTCTGAATCTTGAAAATATTTTTTAAAATAAAAAGACCTGCCGGGGGCAGTGGCTCATGCCTGTAATCCCAGCACTCTGGGAAGCTGAGGTGAGCGGATCACCTGAGGTAGGGAGTTCGAGACAAGCCTGACCAACATGGAGAAACCCCACCTCTACTAAAAATACAAAATTAGCCAAGAGTGGTGGCACATGCCTGTAATCCCAGCTATTCGGGAGGCTGCAGCAGGAGAATCGCTTGAACCTGGGAAGTGGAGGTTGCAGTGAGCGGAGATCGCGCCATTGCACTCCAGCCTGGGCAACGAAAGCAAAACTCTGTCTCAAAAAAAAATAAAAAAATAAAAAGACCTTATATCTAGCCAAGTTGGAAACCTACTTTCAATAAGCTAAACATTTATTTTTTCTAAAGAAATTCATCAACATTCATTCATTCATCTACTCAACTCAACTCATGCATTCAAAAATCCTTATTGAGGCGGGGTGTCATGGCTCACACCTGTAATCCTAGTGCTTTGGGAGGCTGAGATGGGCAGATCACTTGATGTCAGGAGTTCAAGACCAGCCTGGCCAACATGGCGAAACCCTGTCTCTACTACAAATACAAAAAATAGCCGGGTATGGTGGCATGCACCTGTAGTCCCAGCTACTCGGGAGGCTAAGGCATGAGAATTGCTTGAATCTGGGAGATGGAGGTTGCCGTGAGCTGAGATCACATCACTGCATTCTAGCCTGGGCAACAGAGCAAGACTCTAACTCGAAAAAAAAAAAAAAATCTTTATTGAGCATACAATACATGTCAATGACACTATTGGCATAAGGCAATATGGTTTTTAATATTTTAGAACTTTATAATCTAAAAGTAATAGTCTGTGATAGGTTGTCAATAGTTTAATTTTCTACAGTACCTCAACAAAAATCCTCCCCTTCTCCCCAGAATCTAAACAACTATTAAGTTAATACACCTGATCTTTTAGTCTTAGAAAATCATAGCTGTTCATGATGCTACTGTCAAAAGTAATCTGATACCTTCAATCATCAAGAAATGTTTAAATTCAATTCAGTATGGCCTACATGTTTGTATGTTTATTATTAGATAATTTTTTTTAATTCACATATGAGAGTTTTAACTTTTATATCATCGATACATTCAATTATATTAGAATATTCCATTTCTTAAACAGTTCTAAATGAAAAGCCTCTTAGTGAAAAACTACATAAACAGAAGTTCTAAGGACAATTAAGTTTATTATAAATCTTTAAAAGATAATGGATCAAGCTTTCCGATGCTTAGACATGCAAACAAAACTAAATTTCATAAGCATTTCCTTTGCTACTGGCTTACTCCCAAAAGCATATAAATATACTCTGAAAGCTTCCATTTTAAAATAAAAAAGAAAGAAGACCCCCTTGAATCCCATATTCTTCTTCAGTTACCACCCATTTACCTATTGCCTTTCCATCCAAGTTCTCTCAAATGCTGTCTATGCTCATCCACGACAGTCAGGGCTCCATGGTGACCATTTATTGAAACTGCTCCTTATCAAAGTCACTCATCCTCATCTTAATCTTTCAGCAGTATGGATATAGTAGAGTATTCTCTGGCTTTGGGAGACTACATTATTCTATTTTCAGAAAAAAAATGACTGCTAACATTCCTCCATAGAAAAATATTTTATTTTGCTTGTGTTTTGTTTTTCCTCCATAGAGAAATAAAGAAATTACAGATTTTACCTTCCTTCATCCTTATCTATTTCACTTAAACTGCTGTCATCATCCACTTGTAGCAGGCCACCAGTTAGTAAGCTGGCCTTCTCAAACACCAGTGAATTCACAGATTCTTTTGAGGTCGGTTTTCCTTTTTCAGTTCTCTTTACTTCCTTCATTTGCAAGGCAGGACCACTACTTTAAAAAATCCATGGGAAATGACAGTTATATAAGAAAAAAGAAAAAAAGAAACAAAATGCAGAAAGAGAGTTAAGGAAAAAAAATAAAAATTAGAAATCCATTAAAAAGCCAATGTTTTCTAATAATTCTGACAAAGAATTAAAAAAAAATGTTTATAAAATTCCAACATTTGCCCCACCTCAATTCACTCATTAATTCAAAAACACTTATGAATTATCAGCAACATAAGAGGAAATGTATATTCCTCACTTCAAAAACCACAATTTTATCATACCATTATGATGAAATGTGACATGTAAGAGCTGATATATGAAAAGTTATATCTAAGCACAACGACAGCATTAAAACAGAAAAGACAAAATAGACGAAGAGTTCACAAGACAAAAAAGTAGGAGAAAACCATTCTACTTAGAGAACAGAAGGTGAGCACAGATTAGGCATATGACGTCTAGATGTTTCCCAGGAACTTGAAAAGAAAAGAGAAAGAAACTAGAGAGAGATGAATGCTACACTAAACTTGAATGCTACAGTAAAAGGCTAGAGCTCACTGCCTACAAGCAATGACCTTCCGACATGGAAGTAGCAATTAGATTTAGGTTAATCTTTGGTTTTGTTTTTAAATATCATAATGTTTCATTTAAACAAAGTGGTTTTTTTTTTAATGAAGTTTTTAAAATAGCATGAGGCACATGTAACATGAAAGAAGAAATCAGGAAAATATCCTGGGTAGGGGAAAAAAACTTACTTTTAGAATACCCTATACGCCATTATATGCAGTTCTAAAATAGCTATATTCTGGTTAGTTATGATTTTGTTTGAAAATAAAATAATGGGCTGGCACGGTGGCTCACGCCTATAATCCTGGCACTTTTGGAGGCCAAGGTGGGTGGATCTCAAGGTCAGGAGTTCAAGACCAGCCTGGTCAAGATGGTGAAATCTCGTCACTACTAAAAATACGAAAAAATTAGCCTGGTGTGGTAGTGCGGGCCTGTAATCCCAGCTGCTTGGGAGGCTGAGGCAGGAGATTCACTTGAGCCTGGGAGATAAAGGTTGCAGTGCGCTGAGATTGCGCCACTGCATTCCAGCCTGGGCGACAAGAGCGAAACTCCATCTCAAAAAAAAAGAATTGGTAACTGTCATAGACTTTTAGCCTAGTATCTAATCCTAATATAAAAAGTTGGATTTACCAGCAGAAAAATTGTAATTTTTTTTTTTTGGAGATGAAGTGTCACCCTGTTACCTAGTTTGGAGTGCAGTGGCAGAATCTCGGCTCACTGCAACCTCCACCTCCCGGGTTCAGGTGATTCTCCTGCCTAAGCATCTGGAACTCTGACCTCAAGTGATCCACCTGCCTCAGCCTCACAAAGTGCTGGGATTACAGGCGTGAGCCACTGCGCCCAGGCATAACTACTTTTTTATAGGGTAAAAACATGCACAAGGATATCACTATCATATACCTACATTAATTTACAGAGACTGAAATTTCGCACTGTGCTATGTTAAGAGTTGAGCATGAGCCCCTAAAGATACTCAGTATACTGAAATGTTTACATGGACTACAGATCCCTCTGTGCAATCCCTTGGCAATATTCAGATTAATTTGAGAGTCCAACATTAGGGATACTATAATAAATATCCTTAACACACATATGTATATATGTAACATGTTTATATATTCTTAACATACATATATTATCTTTAACATGTTATATATATTATATATAGGCTTACTGTATATTATCCATAATATATAATAAATGTCCTTAACTTGTGTGTGTGTGTCTGTGTGTTTATGTAAGCCCTATTTTCCTGTAGAATCTAGTTCCAGAAGTGAAGCTGTTAGGTTAAAGATAGGGAATATTTGAAATTTTGATATATACTAAATTATCCTTCAAAAAGGATTTACCAATTTAATTTACCAACAGTGTATGAGAATGCCTTTTTTCTCACATTTGCCATCACTGGGTATTATTTTTTAAATAAAATATCAATAAAATTAGAAAAACAAGTATCTCATTGTTTGTTAATTTGCATTTTTCTAATTACAAGACATGGTTGCATATCCCTTGCATGGTAAAAGTATAACATTTATTAATCATGAATATTAGTCCAAATTAGAATTAGTTTTATAGCACAGTAACAATTCTCTGCTGTTAAATATGCTATTGGCTCACCTAACATATTCTTTATTTTCCTTCCTAGGAAATTGCTGATGATCAGTTTTTCCACTTCTTCTTTCTTGAATTAATCCATCATCAACAACATCATCATCATCTTCATCATCAGTAGCACTATCATATATGTTTGCTGATACTTCCATTTCATTATTTCTGTGTTTTTTCCTTTCTTCTTCAACCTTTAATGAAAGTTTGATACTAAGGAACTGCTATACTTTATTCAATAAAAAGAATTTGTTTTCATTGAGTTTATCATTTGACTCAGTTACTACGGTGCCTTTAGCCAATAAAAATATTTTCTGCTTACTTTAATAGGATCATTGTATATATAAGTGTTATACAATTATAAGCTATAATTATCATAATTTTATCCATGAAATTTTTGTAAATTCTGCTTCATTTCTGTTTAAGTGAAACAGAATTTTCCAAAATTTCAAGGGCTCTTCTTAATTTTGTGCTTTTACTCCCATCCAATCTTCACTATCTACTATGAATTTTCACCCCATTTACTGGTAGAAACAGAAAAAACACAAAGATACAAGATGTATCTTCTGCCTTTACCACCTTGATTTTATACTACACGGCCAGATTTAGAGGATGTAACACTGCTCCAGGAAAAGAAAGCAATCTCCCCTTTCTGCACTAAGCTGTTGTTTTCCCCAGTGTCTTTTATAATTCTTTTTTCATTTGGCTCCTGGGATATCAACAAAGTGAAGGTGCTCAGTGAAATACAGAAACTAAAGTTTGCCACAACATAAAGAACAGAGTGAAACTGCTGAGTTGCTGGTGTGGAATTCTGGGAAATGAGATGCTTTCCAAATTTCACATTCAATAACCATACCATTTTACAGCTGGAGAATATACAGTATAAGTATTAATTATCTGTTAGCCCCATTATCTACTGATAATGAGAGTAAAACAAGAAAGATTAAATGATCCATCCAGAGCTCCTAAAGTGGCATTATCTAGCATTTTATGGCACCAAAAGAGATGCTATAACTCCATAATGCTAAATCAGATAAATTACCAGATAAATTCATCAAATTTAATCAGATGAATTAAAAGTATGACACTGGCAAAGTAATTTAAAGCCATAGCAGGGAGGTAATTTAATGCATAGTGTGGGAGACCTCATCTACTTTTACTTCTAAAGAAGATTATCCGCAGATTATTGTTTATCTTTAAGACTCAATGTACAGAACTCAGCTTTCTACTTTGGAGTTAAATACTAAATTTCTGGCCAAAGATTTATGCTACTTATATGGTATATATCCCCAAACTTATCATACTTTATTAAATAACCTAATGTAAAGGTCTGATTCAATAGAAATATTTGACTGTTGATTTTAAAAATATGTGAAAGTATATGTATTTGTTGTCAAAAATCTTTAAAGTGATCATAATAGAATTATAAGTTCCAACAGTTTGAGTCAAAAAGATAAACTTGCACACATGAAAGCACATTAAATAGGTTCCTTTGGCTGGGAATATTTGTTATAACACTCAAGGCTAGATATATTTTTACATCTCTTCTCAGTCACTGCTTCTTTCCCACTGTATTGCCATGTTGTTTAAATAAAAGATTCATCTTTAGGTCAATAGGGGAAAAAACCCTAGCACTTATTACCTTTCATAAAGCAATTTCCTTTATGCTTATCCTGGTTCACAAGGTCACATGGCATATGGCTAAATTAGTTTTCCCAGTCCATATGCCACTTGGAAGACTGATAGACTTCTTAGGTTGATTAAGGAACAATGATTGTGAGAATGTTTTCCTTAACTCCTGTTACTTAGCAGAAATTATTATTTCTACACACAATTACCTATTTAGGTAACGCCATTTTATACATGAGCTCTTCATACACAGAAAATCAGAATGGATCAGATAATTGACAGAGAAAAAACAAAAAGCAGCAGCAAGCAAACCTCTACCTCTTTTTGAAGTTGAACTTTCTCTTTCTCCAAAGCCCGGAACTCTACTTTTAACATGCCTATCTCATTTTTAAACCTTTGAATATCTTGCTGTAATTCTTCTTTTAGAGATACTTTTGACGTTCTGTCACTATTTGGTGGAGAAGACCACGTATTTCCTAATTCAGGTTCCATGCTTTGATAGTTATTAGCACTATAATTATCATATAACGGCTTCTGGAACAAGTTCTGTATTGGTTTTGTTTTCTTGTAAGCATCTGTACCAGCAGAAATACTATGCCTTTTTATTTGAATCATATGCTTCATTTCTTTACAGCAGATCAAATCAAAAGGTCTTTTTAGATCACTAGACCGAGGCACATGTCCAATATCTAATTTCCAATTAGTGGCATTTTGGTTCATATTTTTTGTCATTTGCATATCAAACTCTTCTTTCATTTCACCTGTAACTACGTGTGGGTTCCTTACTTTTTTATTTTCTGTATCATTATAAAAATTCTCATCTGTGTTAAAAACATGCTTAGTGTCTGGTTTGTTATTTCCTCGGACTAATTTATTTTCATTTAAATAAGGCTTAGAAGATGACTGGTAAGCATATTCTGGGGATCCAGAGTATGAAGGAGATGGAAAGACATTTTCAAGACTGGGTTCTTTTTGTTCAGGCAATGCGTGGAATACTACAGAAATAGTAGAATCTTTTCCATCACAATCAAGTATATTATTTGTCAAAGAAGAGGGTATTTCCTTAAAATCTGCACCTCCTTTAGAGCTATCATGCAGTGGCTCTTTCCCAGGACAAGCAGTAATTTTGTATTTTCCACAAGTTTCACCACAGCTCTGCTTTAACTCATTTGTGATGAGTTTTAAATTATTTTTCCACTCTAATTTGCCTTGTTTGGTCGATATTTCTTCATCATTTTGCACACATGGAAGTCCTGAATATAAAGACATATCCTCTCTATCACACTCCTTATTCAGTTCTGGTTCTTGAGACATTTTTTGCAGACATTGTGAAAGTGGAAGATTAATTTGCTTGTTTTGTTTTTCAGATGTCTTTTCTGTCAAGGTGCATGTTTTTAAAATAACTTTATCCTTGAGTAATCAAGTATAAACAAAGAAAAATTAGGAAATAATTAAAACTGAACTGTTAAACTTCTTCATCTATGTTTAGTTACTCCCAAATCACTGGATTGTAACCAAGAAGTAAAAATTAATTTGCCTTAGCCTAAAATAGGAGAAAAACATGAACCAGCAAAGTTAACTTTATCACTGTTCCTTTGGATTAAACTTAATCAATTATGTGTTAAATCTACTGAAAACAAATTAGCAGATGATTTGTAGTATTATAAAGGCATCCTGACTTAAAAAGATTTTACCTTATCATATCTCAAATACTGAGCCGCTACAGTGTATTTAAATACTTTTTCTAAAGATTTCTAACTGGAGAGCAGCGAAACTTTAAATTATTAGGAGCCAAAATAAACACCAATCAGAACAAAAAGCAAATTCTTACATTTTAATTGAAATTATATACCATAATGTGGTGTTATGCATCTGAATTGACTATCAGCTTAAGTCCAATTCTTATATAAGGTTCATTAATAGTAGATTTAAAAATTCCGTAGTATTTACTGATTTCCTAGATGGAAATAATCAGAAAGTTATTGTTTATATCCTAACAATGGAAAGATCCCATTCTGAAAGGAATTAATTCAGTTATTAATTAATTCTGATTCTCTTAATAACTGGGTTGATTTTATGACCCCATTCTTTCCTTGAATGTAGGCGCTGAAGTCAACAGAGACCACAAAGCAGAATAAATCTTTAACCTTGGAATTAGTGACCAGCAATATAAGAATGTAAATCCTGGCTGGGCACGGTGGCTTATGCCCGTAATCCCAGCACTTTGGGAGGCCGAGGTGGGCAGATCACCTGAGGTCAAAAGTTCAAGACTAGCCTGACCAACATGGAGAAACCCCATCTCTACTAAAAATACAAAATTAGCTGGGCATGGTGGCACATGCCTGTGACCCCAGCTACTTGGGAGGCTGAGGCAGGAGAATCGCTTGAACCCGGGAGGTGGAGGTTGTGGCGAGCCAAGATCACGCCATTGCACTCCAGCCTGGGAAACAAAAGGGAAACTCCATCTCAAAAATAATGTAAATTCTGAACCACTGGGAATGATTCCTCTCTTAAAATGAATCCAATTCAGTGGTCATCAGTGTTAAATTGTTCATATTTTCCACTGCTTAATAATATGATTCAGTATTTGATGCTACCATCTTTATTATGTAAGGAAGTTATAAAAATGAAAGAGGAAACAATACTCAGGAAATTTCTGGCTTCAATTTCAAGGGTAAAGAGTAACTATAACAAAAACAAAAACAAAAGATTAGCTATAGTTTACTACACATTCTAAGAATATTTATCTAGTCAAAATGTTTTTAATACTAAATATTAAATAATGATCTATTGATTCTAAAAGGCTAATCTGAAAGGCAATTTCATTTGGACTATGTTACATCATTAAGGCAAAGAAAATAATATTAAACCAGAAGTTTTTTTAAAAATTGAATACCTGTGACTGGTTATTTTCACTTCCTTTCCTTCCTTGCTCTTCTTCTGATGTTACTTCTAAGTCATGTTCAGCTGAAAAAAATCCAAATGTTTAGTTAAACGAACTACTTAGAACAGTTAGGTAAAAGGTATAGTCTTTATAGAAACAGAAAATAACATTTATTTGTATTTTATAAATTGAGAGGGTTTTTTTCTATTTGTTTTTGAGACAAGATCTCACTCTGTCACCCTAGCTGGAGTGCAGTGGCGCAATCACAAAGAGTTTCAATGAAGCCTAATCTTTAGTGGAACATTTACTTCCCAGTAAGAAATCCTTCTAACTATCAACTTAATGAAGTATCTAATTAAAACTTCAACCATTATCCAAAATTTCAACAAACCACTTGGGGAGACTAACACTAGATGATACCAGGTTAATGCCATACAAAGGTTTACTCACAATTCATTCACCCAACATAAATGAAAAAAACTGTCAGAAACAAAACAAAATCTTAAGACATAGTGGAAATACATAAAATAACACTGTATAATGTTCTCTGTAACAGTACCTTTTTCTTTTTTAATGTGGAGACAGAGTCTTGCTCTGTCGCCCAGGCTGGAGTGCCGTGGCGCAATCTCAGCTCACTGCAACCTCCGCCTCCTGGGTTCAAGCACTTCTCCTGCCTCAGCCTCCCAAGTAGCTGGGACTACAGGCGCATGCCACCATGTCCGACTAATTTCTTTTGTATTTTAGTAGAGACAGGGTTTCACCATGTTGGCCCTGCTGGTCTCAAACTCCTGAGCTCAGGCAATCTGCCCGCCTCGACCTCCCGAAGTGCTGGGATTACAAGCATGAGCCACTGCACCTGGCCAACAGTACCTTTTTAACAAGGCACAAAGAGTGTTGTTCGTTATTAATGAGTTCCAAAATTACTATTACTTTTTACATCTTTATCATTGTACATCCCCCTCCTTATATCTGAAATTTTGACAAATTTCTTTTCATCTTTTAAGACTCAGACTGCTATGTGAAGTTTTCTTCGATTATAGCTATCTTTTCCCAGATAAACAGGTATCTCCTTCCTTGGGGCTGCCTTTGTACCTTATTTTTATACTGTATCTTTTCCACCTGAACTGTAAATTATTTCTCCATATGTCTATGCCCTTGCTCCCAGACTGTAGGAGACAATCTTTCAAGTTATCTTATAAACAAACTATCTATTTTACTCGATAATTATTTATTGAGTTCCTGCTAAGTGCTAAGCACTGGGGTTTAAAGAATGTAAGACCGGGCATGGTGGCTCCTAGCACTTTGGGAGGCTGAGGTGGGTGGATCACTTGAGGCCAGGAGTTCCAGACCAGCCTAGCCAACATGGCAAAACCCCTGTCTACTATAAATACAAAAATACAAAAATGAGCCGAGTGTGGTGATGGGTGCCTGGGATCCCAGCTACTTGAGGAGGCTGAGTCAGGAGAATCGCTTGAACCTGGGAGGCTGAAGTTGCAGAAAGCCGAGATCACGCCACTGCACTCCAGTGAGACTCCATCACAAAAAAAGAAAAAAAAAAAGAATGTAAATAAAAGGTGTCAAAGATGGCTTTTCTAGAGAGTATGGCTGAGTTGAGACTTAAAAAGTGAGGTTAGCCAGACTAAAGGGAGAAGAGGGCAGGAAAGGGTAACAGCATGCAAGGCAGCAACAGAGGGCAAGAAGCCTCAAATAGCATATGATTTGTCTAAAATACAAGCACTGGACAGGAGAGCATCACCAGCAGTTGAGAAATCCCAGAGAAAAGGGCAGAAAGGGGAAAGGACTAAAGATGGAGAGTTAGGCAGAAGTCAGATGATAATAGCCTTACATGTAATCTTAGGATGTTTGAATATTTATGTTTTCAAGAAGGATGCATGGTCCTATCTGCACGGGAGACAGATCACCCTAAATACTACGGGGAGGATGAATTTCAGGGGCATATGAATAAATAAAAGGAGATGAATTAGAAGACAATATTGTAAAACAAGGATAATGCAGGCCTAAACTGAGGGAATGTTTCCAAAAATATTTAGGATATACAATATCAGTGCCCAGTATAGAGTGAATTTTTATTAAATGAATAAATGTATATATCTGGGTCCCTGGAGAACTAGACTCTATTCATTACTTTATAAAAGGTATTAAATGAGAAGTGAAATGATCTACAGGAACTGTTTAAGTTGTTTACTTCATACTTTTTCTGTTTCATGTCTTCCTGTGTTGAAGGATTTCATTTAAAGTATTTTGTTTTAAAAGTCCTGCTTCAGCCAGGTGCAGTAGCTCATGCCTGTAATCCCAGCACTTTGGGAGGCCAAGGCAGGCAAATCACAAGGTCAGGAGACTGAGACCATTCTGGCCAACATGGTGAAACCCTGTCTCTACTAAAATACAAAAAGAAGCCAGGTGTGGTAGCATGGGCCTGTAGTTTCAGTTACTCGGGAGGCTAAGACAGGGGAATCGCTTAAACCCAGGAGGCGGAGGTTGCAGTAAGCCGAGATCGCATCACTGTACTCCAGCCTGGTGATAGAGCAAGATTTCATCTCAAAAAAAAAAAAAAAAAAAGTCTTGCTTCTTGGATCTACATGGTGGCTCATGCCTGTAATCGTAGACTTTGGGAGGCTGAGGTGGGCAGTTTACCTGAGGTCAAGAGTTCAAGACCAGCCTGGCCAACATGGTGAAACCTTGTCTCTAACAAAAATACAAAAATTAGCCAGGCATGGTGGTACATGCCTGTAATCCCAACTACCTGGGAGCCTGAGGCAGGAGAATTGCTGGAACCTGGGAGGCAGAGGTTGCAGTGAGCTGAGATCACACCACTGCACTTCAGCCTGGGTGACAGAGTGAGACTCTGTCTCAAAAAAAAAAAATTACTTTCATCATTTTTAATAATCAAAGGTAACACACACACACACACACACACACACACACACACACACACAATCTGCTAATCAGAACTCCTGATTGGCTTAAGATCATCAGTTTAATAACACTAAGATGAAATGATTAATGCTAAAATATAAGTAAAGCTTTCCTCTAGGTAGAGATTAAAATTCCAATAAGCATTTGAAACACTGGGGAAATCTTAGTTTCTCATAACTTCCCTCTGTGAATCCCTAACAAGTACAGAGATTCCAAACTGGAAACTTTACAGTATCCAAACATAAAAGTGGAAACATCTAAGTTAAAGCTTATATTTTTAAAATTTCTTATTCTTATGCTTGTAAATATATTTTATTCAAATGTGAATACCAACAATATCATCTACATTGTTTATGTCAAATCATTCCATCAGATCAGGTGCAGTGGCTCACGTCTGTTATCTCAGCACTTTGGGAGGCCAAGGTGGGCAGATCACCTGAGGTCAGAAGTTCAAGATTAGCCTGGCCAACACTGTGAAACTCCAGCGCTACTAAAAATACAAAAAATAGCCAGGTGTGCTGGTGCGTGCCTGTAGTCCCAGCTACTCTGGAGGCTGAGGCAGGAGAATCCCTTGAACCTGGGAGGCAGACGTTGCAGTGAGCTGAGATCACATCACTGCATTCCAGCCTGAGCAACAGAGTGAGACTGTCTCAATTTAAAAGAAAAAAAAAATCCTTCCATCAAATTTCAGGGTAAAAAGAATTAGGAATAAGAAAACTGTGAGCATTTCAAATATTTCAAATATTTTAATGTACTTCCTTTCAGAGTTAAATATATATTGCAACATTTACCTGCTTTGGATGTTTGTACATTCTTCATTCCTCCTGCTTTATTTGGAACAAAATCTTTCATTTCAATGGTAGGCTGGATGGGTTTTGAAACAAAATGATTAATAAATAATTTATATTTCATACAATATGCATTTGATAATTCAAGATAAAAATATAAAAATTATTACCTTCAACTGACGATATCTCTCAGGAGATTCTAAAAAGCAAAAGGGACATATAATCAATTATATGCAAATATAACAAAGCCAATCATACATTCATGCAGTGTTAGTACTGACGTGAATCATCATGCTTGGTTTGAAAATGATTAAGTGTTGGGATGTTTTTCATTTTGGTTAGGACAGCAACATGACAGAAGTATACTGAAGAAAAACACAGGAACATAGGTTTAATAAAACATGCAGTTTTGATCTGAACATGGGATTCTGTCCCAAGTAACTATAACTAAAATAGAAAAGTGCACATATGCCAATGTGAGCAGGCTCATCAATGCAGAGAAAAGTGGTCTTTAATTAGAGGAGCAAAGCATGATCCTGAGATGAATAACGTCAAGGCCGATGGTAAAATGCTACAGCATATCTTTAATGCAACACATCAGAATCATTTATACTATTATACTACAAGTATTTATCATGTTCTTCAATTTGTCCTATAATTTGGGAAGCACACAGTTGTGATGCCACTTTAGTTGGATATGTAACTCATTTCTCATCAGAGAAAGTGTTGTGAACTGATCAGCTTGGATATATACTTGTAGAATAATAGTTAACAAAAATACTCATTTTTTTCCATACCCATGTGGGCTACTGGTATGCCTACATTTCTTGTATCCTCTAGTTTAGCCATCTTAAAGTTTCTTGATCCACTCATGCAAGAAGGTATATAAAACATACCTAAGAAATAATGTATAATAAGCTTTCAATATTAAAATATTTATCAAAAGAAAAAATTGAATTGCCACAGAATTATTAGCTATTAATATTTTATATTTCAAAATAGTGCAGTTTTTTAAATCAATGCAGTGTTTATTGAAAATAACAATTTTAGTATTCAAAGAATTATTAACTGTAATTTTTTCTTCTAAAATATGCTAGCCTCTAAAGGATTTTATGAAACAGCTATCGTATCAAAAAGCAACTTTAAGAAAAAAGTCAATGCTTCTATATTCAAATTAAACTCATTTGATTAATTAATATCAATGCAACATAGACCTTTTTTTTTTTTTTGATAGAATCTCACTCTGTCATCCAGACTGTAGTCAGTGGCACAATCATGGCTTATCGCTCACTGTAGCCTCAACTTTCAGGCTCAAGCAATCCTCCCACCTTAGCCTCCTGAATAGCTGGAACTACAGGCCCATGCACCACCATGCCTAATTTTTGTATTTTTTTGTAGAGATGGGGTCTTGCCATGTTGTCCAGGCTGGTCTCAAACTCCTGGGCTCCAGCAATCCACCCACCTTGGCCTCCCAAGGTGCTGAATGACAGGCGAACCACCATAACCAGCCCAAAGCAACATATATCTTTGATGTCTGACAGTTATACAGAGTAGCTATGAATCACTGGAGTTCACCCCAATTCTAGCATGCTTCCCATAATCTCTGGAGCAGAAATGATCTAATCATCTGAGTGTAAATATACTGAAGCCATCTGAAATGAGTTCCTTCGAGTTTCCTCATCATTAACTCCAAAATAACCTAGCTAACTTTTTTCTTTCCTCTCTTTCCCCACTGACAATGTCTCTTCTTTTGCAAATGTAATCTCTAGATCTGTGGTCTTGATTCCTCCCATTCTACATTCTTTTCATGGAATATTCTCAGCACTTCTTTCCTCTTCATTTAACAACAGTATCTTATAGCTATAATTTCTATTTCTCCATCTCTTTGTTCCTAACCCTCTGGCTAGAAACATGCTCAGAAATAAAAGAAAAATAATGTTTTTACTTGATCTGTTATGCCTTGAATTGTCGTCCACTGACTCTTCTTTCAGATTTCTCTACAGGGAAGTCTACACCCTTACCACTCAGAATGTGGTCCAAGGACCAGAAGCATCAGCGTTATGTGAGAACTTATTAGAAATGTAGAACCCCGATGGAGAAGATCCAAGATGGCCAATTAGGAGCAGCACAGGATTGCAGCTCCCAGTGAAAGCACAGAGGGTGAGTGGACGCCACATTTCCAGATGGATTTTTATTGCCCACAGACCAGGAGATTCCCAGGCAGAGGAGCCCCACGGGTCACCAGCGCGGCTGTTTTGGCCGGTGCAGCTGTTCTGCCAGTGCCCTGGCATGGCGGTTCTCCGTACAAAATACACTGGTCTCGGTGCCCTTTTAAGCTGGCGATTGGAGCTCGGGGAAGGCAGAGTCGCCCGTTCATCTGATTAAAAAAAGGGAATGAACAGGGAGCCAGGCCAGGAGATTCCCGGGCAAAAAAAAGCGCCACGAATCTCAGTGCCGCTGTTTCAGTTGGCGCAGTGGGTCGCCGCAGGGGAAATCACACAGATCCCGGTGCCTTTTCAAAAGGCAACTGGAACACCTGGGAAAGAGTCGACCGTTCAACTAAAAAAAAGGCTCTGAGGCAGGGAGCCAGGTGATCAGGCTCGGCTGGTCCCACCCCTACAAAAAAAAAAGAGTAGCAACTGGAAACGCTCTGGGTTGAGAGTTTCACAGCAAGCACAGCTGAACCTGGGACGGTCCAGTTCTCTGGGGGAGGGGGGTCCACCAAAACCAAGGTACTCAACCACTATGGAGGTAGTCCGCCAGTGCTGAGGCAGCCCGCCATTGCCAAGGCAACCCGCCATTACAGAGGTGGGCCACCATTGCTGAGGCAGTTCTAACTACACCCATATAAACAGGACTGCAGGGAAGTTCACACGGCAGCTGGGCAGAGCCCACAGCAGCTCAGCAAAGCCTCTGCAGGCAGACAGTGACTAGGCTGCTTCCTTGCTTGGCAGGGCAGCCCTGAAAAAAAGGCAGCAGCACAACAAAAACTCATAAAGCCCTAGCTCCCTGGGACAGAGCACCTGGGGAAAAAAAGGGGTTTATGAGTTCTGCTGCAGCAGACTTAAACCTACCTGCCCAGCAGCTCTGAATGAACAACAGAGCTTACAGCTCAGCACTTGAGCTCCTATAAAGGACAGACTGTCTCCTCAAGCAGCTCCCTGACCCCCGTATATCCAAAGAGTCACCTCATAAAGGAGAGATCAGACTACATTTGGTGGGCATACTTCTGGGACAAAGTTAGAAGAAACTGGTAGCAACCCTTACTGTTCTGCAGCTGCTGCAGGTGATCCCCAGGCAAGCAGGGCCTGGAGTGGACCTCAGCAGTCCTACAGCAGAGGGGACAGACTGTTAGAAGGAAAACTAAGAAACAGAAATAACTTCATCATCAGCAAACTGGAAGTCCACTCAGAGACCCAATCTGAAAGTCAGCAACTACAAAGACGACAGGTGGATAAATCCACAAAGATGGGAAGAAACCAGCGCAAAAAGGACGAAAACACCCGAAACCAGAACACCTCTCCTCCTACAAGGGATCACAACTCCTCTCCAGCAAGGGAACAAGGCTGGATGGAGAATGAGTGTGCTGAAATGACAGAACCAGGCTTCAGAAGGTGGGTAATAAGAAACTTCTGTGAGCTAAAAGAACATGTTCTAACCCAATGCAAAGAAACTAAGAACCTTGAAAAAAGAGTTGATGAAATGCTAACAAGAATGGACAACTTAGAGAGGAATGTAAGTGAATTGATGGAGCTGAAAAACACAACACGAGAACTTCGCGAAGCTTGCACAAGTTTCAACAGCCGAATTGACCAAGTAGAAGAAAGGATATCAGAGGTCGAAGATGAACTCAATGAAATCAAACGAGAAGGCAAGATTAGAGAAAAAAGGGTAAAAAGGAATGAACAAAGTCTCCAAGAAATATGGGACTATGTGAAAAGACCTAATCTACGTTTGA
>CAUYLG010008199.1:0-14522 GCA_963573385.1 Cacajao melanocephalus | reverse complement strand
GTCACCCAGGTTGGAATGTGGTGTTGTGATCTCAGTTCAATGCAGCCTCCGCCTCCACAGTTCAAGCAATTCTCATGCCTCAGCCTCCTGAGTAGCTGGGATTACAGGTTCCTGCCACCATGCCTGGCTAATTTTTGAATTTTTAATAGACACAGGGTTTCACCATGTTGGTCAGGCTGGTCTCAAACTCCTGACCTCAAGTGATTTACCTGCCTCAGCCTCCCAAAGTGCTGGAATTATAGGCATGAGACAATATACCCAGTCTTTTTTTTTTTACTTTAATAAAGGATAATATCACTACCACCACCACTTCCCCAATAAAACCTAATACCTTGCATGTATAAGTAAGTGGCTGAGTCTACAGATCCTGAAGCCAGACTGTGTATATTCACAATCTGGTTCTGACTGATCCCTAAAGAACTCCACAAAGTAAAAGTAGCATTCTTTCCTCAGTTCCAAAGGGTTTATTTATCAAAAATTCCTGAGCACCTCCTATATGCCAGCCTGGAGTGGGGTCATGCCATCTTTCTAGCAATAGCTGAGTCATAGGCACCAGGTGAAAGCCCCACTGTGACAACCCATCCCTTTAAATTGTGGGTATTGTGCAATGCAGCAACTGAGATGAGGCACGTGCCAAGGATTCCGGACATTGCATGGGTATGCATTTCTTCTTCTTAAACTTTTGTTTAGCTGCTCCTTGGCCTGTGTTACATGAGGTTATTAACTATACTCCAGCAAGCAAGAGCAGGCTGAGATGCCAGTGCAGCATGTGTCTCACCTATGTCCTGCACCACAGACAGACCAAGTCCAGGGAATGGTGATGACACAAAGGGGTGTCTCTTTTAGTGCACTCCTGAGCTCTACAGTCTCATCTGGCTGCACCCAATTCTTACAGTCCAACAGCCTGTCTACTCCCTGGAACAAGTGACTACAGAGATATAACATGCCCTCCTAGCAAAGGGAGTTGTGCCATGCCAACTTATTCTCAGGCTGCCTGGGCCTGGGATAAGTTTGGTATGCCAGGAGTGTGGCAGGAATGACTAGAACTAAAGCAAAGGTGCTACTCAATTCACCTGCCACTCTATCCTGCTAGTATTGCTTGTTCAGCTCTTTGATATCCACTTTTGTTTATTTATTCATTCCTTCATTCATTTGATCATTCACAATTCAACAAAATTTATTGAGTGCCTACTATGTGCTGGGCACTGTGGAAGGTGCTGGACATGCACAAGACAAAGTCCCTGCCCTCAAGAAGCTTACATTCTAATGCAGGAAGCTGGATCTTGTCATTTGAATTTTTCTCCTATCTAAAAAAGTTAATAAACCCTCTCTAGACTCTACTTCCTCTTCCAGATACTGCTACTGCCCCATTTCTGTCCTCCTCATCTTTCTAAATCCTTGAAGCGTTTGTTTATACTTATCATCTCCAAATTGTCTCCTGCCATTCTCTCTTGAACTCACTCTAATCACTGCTCTGATCAAGATGACCACTGATCTTTATGTTACAAAATTCAACAGCCAATTCCCAGTCCTCATCTTACTTGAGCTATCTGCAGTGCTTGACATAAGTGACCAGTCTCTCTTCCTTGAATCACCTTCTCGTGGCTTTCAGGAACCACATTCTATTGGGTTTTTTTAACCATTAATTATATTAACTATATTCCAGCTGCTTCTTTCCAGTCTTCTCTGCTTGTTGCACTTCAACCTAACCTTTAGCCGTTGAAGCGGTTTAGGGCTCAGTCCTTGGACTTCTCTTTTCTACCTGAACTTATTCTCTAGGTGATCATTCAGTTTTATGACTTCCAAAGTTCTGACCCCAGCCCAGACCTCGCCTATAAACTCAAGCTTTATGTATCCAACTCTCTATTTGACATCTCCAGCTTGGATGTCTAATGGACACCTGCCTTAGTCCATTTGGGCTACTATAATGAAACCCCATAAACTGGATAGCGTATAAACAATAGAAATGCATTTCTTACAGTTCTAGAGGCTAGAGCGTCCAAGATCAAGGTGCTGGTGGTGTCTGGTGAGGGTCCGCTTTCTCATAGACAGCATCTTCTTGCTGTGTTCTCACGTAGTGGAAGGAGTGAATGGTCACTCTCAGGCCTCTTTTATAAGGGCACTAATCCCTTCCACTTATGGAGGCTCCACCCTGATGACCTAATCACCTCCCAAAGCTCTCACTTCCTAAAACTTTGGGGGTTAGCATTTCAACATAGAAATTTTGGAGAGAACACAAATTTTCAGACCATAGCCGCACATCAAACTTATCAAGTTGAAAACTAATCCCTTGATATTTCCCCCTAAAACCTACTTCTCCCACAGTTCTTCCCATCTCAGGTAAATAGCAACTTCATTATTACAGACGCTTAGGCTAAAAACCATGACATCATCCTTTACTGGGTACTTTGTCTCATGTCCTTTATATAGGTCTGTCAACAAATCCTATGTTCTCCATCTCTCAAAACACATACAGGTTTTGATGATTTCTCATTGATTGTCATATCACTGCCATTTCTATCACCCTTCTTCAAGCCCCCATCATGTCTCACATGGATTATTACACTAGTCTCCTGGCTGGTTCTTCTGCTTCCACTCTTTTCTCTCTTCAGTTTATTCTCAACATACCATATATAGTAAGCCTACTAAAATCTAAGTCAGATTATATTACTCTGGGCTCTATGATACCCCTTCTTACCCAGTAAAAGCCAAAGCTCTTACAGTAACCTTCAAAGTTCCAAACACCTGCCCTCCCGCATTAATTTCCTGAATTTATCACCTACCACCCTTCCCGTTGTCCTCAAACTTCCAGCCACACTGCCCCCCTTGCTATTCCTCAAACATATTAGCTATGATATGGTCTTAGGACCTTTGCACAGACTCTTCTCTGCCTTAAAAGTTCTCCAACCAAATAGCTGCAGATCTATATCTGTCACTTCTTTCAGGTCTTTACTCAAGATCTATGTGTCAAGGTCACTCTGGCTAAAGAGTTTCTCCCCTCCAAAAATTTTATGTCTCCATTATCTGCTTTATTTTTCTCTCTAGCACTCATAATTCTTTAACATACTATATGTCTTAATGTGCTTGGGCTGCCGTAACAAAATACTACAGACTGGGTGGCTTGAACAATAGACATTTATTCCTGACCATTCTGGAGGCTGGAAGTCCAAGATCAAGGTGCCAGAAAGGGAAGTTTCATTCTGAGGCCTCTTTTCTTGGCTTGTAGACAGCTCCCATCTCATAGTATGCTTATATGACTTCTTTGTGCATGGTGGGTGGTTGGGGGAAGAGAGAGATAGAGAGAGACAGGGAACAGGCTCTTTGGTGTCTCTTCTTATAAAGGCACTAATCTCATTAGACCAAAGCCCAACCCTCATGACCTCATCTAACCGTAACTATATCCCAAAAGCCACATCTTCAGATACCATCACATAGCGTGTTGAGATTTCAACACAGGAATTTGGTGGGGAAGACACGACCATTTAGTCTAGAGCATTATATAAATTTCACTATATATTTTATTGATCTTGTTTATTGTCTGCCTCCTCCACTAGAATTGAAGTTTGATAATGGTTGGGATTTGTGTTTAGTATGTCCACTATTTTAATCTCCATGTTCTGAGTAGTGCCTGGCACATGTAGGGGCTTAATAAATATTTACCAAATAAGCTGTTAAAATAAGTAAAATAATTACAGCTTGTGATAAGCACTAAGAAGGAAATAAACAAGTTGACAGAACAAAGGTTGTCCACCTTAGCTACACAGTAAAATCACCTGAGGAGCATTTAGAAATACAGATAGCTGAGTTCCATTCCCAGAAATTCTGATTTACTTTATCTAGAAGGGGCCTGGCCATTGTTTTATTTTTTAATGCTCTCTGAGTGATTCTCAATATGAAGCAAGCCCAAGAACCAATGAGTTTAAGAGTAACGGGGACAATAACTTACTTGAGATACTCTGTACGGTGAAGGCTTTTAATGTTTTTCTGAGAAGGTATCATTGAAGTGGAAACCTGAAGGACAAAAAGAAGCATGGGGAAGTTGGGGCAAGGGTGGGATTCAATTATTGGCAGAGGGTCAGAACAAGAGTAAGGACATTGAAGCAGGGATGAGCTTTGTGTATCCTCAGAACAGAAGATCAGTGCAGGTGGTGAACAGTGGGCAAGGGGAAGAGTGGAATAGGATGAGCGTGGAGAGATGCACAGGGACCAGATTATCCAGGGTCTTCTAGACCATGGGAAGGAAATATGAATTTATACTACATGCGATGGAAGCCATGGGAGGGTTTTGAGGAGGGAAATCATGTGATCCGATATTTGATTTTCTAAAGATTGGTCTTGCTGCTGCGTGGACGTAAGAGTGAAAGCAGAAAAAAAGCCTACAAGCCTGTTATGGTGGTGTAAGAGGGACTTGATAGTGGTCTGGACTGGGCTGATGGCCTAATGTTGTTCCTTTTCATCTAGACAGCAGAAGCCTGAGAGTGGTACATGAATCCATTCTGCCCAGGTAAACTCATACGCAAGGCCATTGGTTTCTGAAAACCTTTCCAAAGCTAAGATTCTGTAGTTTGCTAATTCTGTGATCAGTGGCTCAGGTGTTGGAATATGGATGCCATGACTTGCCCTAGAAAAAGGGCCCAGTTGATCAGTTAATGAGACAGGTGTTTCTAACTAGAAAACAATCAGAAAGGGGCTCAGACAAAGTGATGGCAGCATTCATTGATGACACCTAAATTTTAAAGACCCCTACTAATCCCCAGCACTGGCTGTTTTATGCTTTCTAGGGGAGAAGGATAAGAGGAGGGAAGAGGACAAACTATGCTCTTGAGAGAACTTATTAATTAAAGGAGGAGATCAAGACATGAACACAAATAGGAGTAACACAAGAGAGTAAGGTAAGTATCTAAAGGAAGATATGAATATAATCAATAATTGCCTTCACTTATTTAATACCCATTTTAGGACAAGCACTGTATTGTGTGCTTTACACATGTTCTCATTTAATTTTCACAACAGTGGAGTAGGTAATATAATCACATATGGTAATTATGATAAGAATAACAAACATTTGTTAAGCCAGGCACTGGGCTAGGTGTTTTCAAATATATAGGCATATCATCATTCCACAGAAGAAGATAACTAGGCCCAGAAAGGATAAATGACTTATCCACAAATCACAGAACTAGGTTCAACTGCCAAGCTCTGATATTTTTCAAATACAGGTTCAACTCCCAAATCCATGCTTTTAAAGTAGTCTAGGAATTCAGAGCAGATGGCTCCTACCTTGTTCTGGGAGGTACATGTGTGAAGGGAGGAAGACCCTGTGGAGGAATAAAGATGTGAAGATGAAAAAGGAGGTGCTTATTCAGGGACCAGCAAGCGGCCTGCTTGGTCAGGGCTAAGGGGGTTCTAACAAGGAATTGTGGTTCAATGGCAAGGCATTTCTCCGTCCCCTTTCTGCCCCTAACCACTTCACATGTGCCAAGCAGTGGTTGCAGCCTCCTACCAAGCCTGTCTGTCCCTCAAGGCTTGATTTTGGGGTGCCTTGATCCTCTAAATAACCCTGGCAACTCAAAAAGCCTTAACCACACTCAAAAGTAGGGCAAGTATAGATTTTCAAACTCAAGCCATAATGAGTAGTAATTTTGCCCCCTCATTAGTTCTTTCTTAAGTGGAAGCAGCCCTTTGGCATTTAGGACATTGACAACAAGATCTGAAAAGAATGGGAAATATAGAGAAGGCAACAACCAGCATCTACCACAACATCTCATCAAGCCAGCAAAGACCATTCAACATGTAATACTACTTGTAATGGCAAAAATGTGCCAGTGATTTAAATGTCCATCAATATGAGATCGATGAAGTAAATTATGAAACATCCAAAGAAAAGAGCACTATATCATTGTTTAAAAGAAGGAGCTAAAACTAATTTCTTACAAGAAGAGATGTTTCCAAAGGATTGTAAGTGAAAAGGGTGGGTCATGTAACAGTCTCTATACCATGATCCCAGTTAAATCCTAGATCTGGGTTTATATATGTATGAAACTGTCAACCACAGTTATCTGGTACAGTGTTGGTACACAGAATTACAGAGGAAATTTCCCTTTGTATGCTTATGTATGCTGTTGACGTTTACAACAAGCCAATATCACGTTATAATTGGAAAAACAATACTAGAATTTCCATTTTGCAAAACAAAAACGTCCTATCTTAGATCACCTTCATCCATGCTGTCTTTTTCAATGACAACATATCTTGGATTCAGCCATGCATTTGAATTTGTCTCATAACTTCCTCATGAGTGAACTAAGATAAGATAGTAACATATTGACCAAGTTATAATACAGTTAAATGGCTTGGCAATCCAGCAGAAGGTTTCCAGAGAGGAGCCACACAGCTTTTTCATTTTTATTAATAACTTAGGTGACACAAAAAAAATGTACTTACTGTGTTTGAAGATGACCCAAACCTGGCAGGGATATCGGAATATGTTGAACAACAAAATTGAGATTCAAAATGAGCTGAGACGGGCTGGAATATTGGGCTAAAATTAAAAAGGTGAAATATAAGTGACATAAAGAAAAAAAATCATCAATTCAAATTTTAAAAGTCTATTTCGTGAGGCCAAAATAGGGGAAGCATGGCTTCACAGCAACTCACATCAAACAAATAAACAAACTAAAAAAGATCAAGGGGTTTGAATTGACCCACAAGCACAATTCAAGCCAACATTTAATGTACCTAAATTATTTCATTGCTAAAAACAGAGCACAATTTTAGATTGAATTAATCAAAGCACAGTTTCTACATCCTAGAATATAATAGTCGCACTGTAACCTTCTCTGTTTCCTCCTCGAGTCTCTTGTTCAATTCTAGACACCACATTTTAAGAGGGTCACTAAGAAAGTGGAACACTTCCAGAAGGGGGTCGCAAGATTGACAAAAGAAAAACATTCTATAATAGTAGTGGCCCTTGCAGGAAGAAGAGACAATAGGGTCTGTAAAGGAGAAACATTGGGGGATATATAGGATATCCACCTGCCTTCAAATCTCAAGTGTTTCTCTATGGAAGACATGCACTTATTCTGGGTTGCTCAGGCGATAGAACTAGGACTACTGCCACCCAGTGGTGAAAAGGAGGCAGATTTTCAGTAAACCCATCAAAAGGCTGACCTTGAGAAGGTCCTGCAAGAAGAGGCTGAGCAAGCTGATAAGGCAGTGACGATTTTAGTTGAGGCTGAATGAACAGATGCCCAGTGGCAGAATTTCACTAACTGAGTCCCTTTCAGCACTAAGAGATTACATCTTTTTCCCCTATTCTCCGTGACATCAATTCCTCTCTCTGTCCCCTTCAGGATCAATAAGCCCACTCTCTGCAGTCCACAGAGTGGTAAGGAGAGCTCTGCAGGAACTGTGGGAGTTGGTGCCTCTTGTTTATTATTGCTCAGTGTCTAGAGGGGCAAAACCCACTACTTATAGGCGGGCCAAATGGCTGATACAAGTGAGGTCATGTCCTTCACTGAACAACCTCCTCCGTGGCTTTCCATCTCACTCCCTGGAAATGGTAGTCAATGCCCTAAATGAGCTGGTCCCTGTGACCTCTCTGACCTCCCATCCCATTACTCTTCCCTTCATTCACTCCACTGCTGCAACATGGGCTTCTTGTCAGCTTCATAAATGCCACGTATCCTCCTGATTCAAAGACTTTGCTCTTGCTGTTCTCTCTGCTCCAAATGCTCTTCTCTGAGATACCTACATGACCCACTCCCTCACGTCCTTTAGGGATGGATTCAAAAGATTACCTTCTTGGTGAGGCCTACCCTGATCACCATAGAAAATTATAGGCCCTTAGTTATGCAGTCATATTACCTTAATGATCAACTGGCCATAATAACTGTAGCAGCTAACATCTATTGAATGCTTATCACGTACCAGGCATGGTGATACTTTACTTGGATTAACTAATTTAATTCTCACAATAGCCCTTTTCAGTTGGCACTACTATCATTCCCATTTTAAAGACCAGAAACTGAGAAACGAGGAGGAGATATGACTCAACCAAGGCTACACAACTAATATGAGACAGATTCCAAAGCCATGTTATTGCCTCCTAACTTCAGTATAAAATGAAAACTGGTGATGATGATGATAGCTAACATTTACTGAGTACTAATCATGTATCAGGTGCTATGCTAAATGTTTAACACACATCATGTCATTTGGAGCTGAGAAAAGCCCTATGAGGCAGAAATAATTATTATGATCATTTTATAGTATTAGGCTCTCCTGTAATGTAATTAACCAAACCTGTGCCCACACTTGACCTCTGCCTTTCTTTCTCTTTCTTTCTTTCTTTTTCTTTCTCTCTTTCTCTCTCTCTCTTCCTTTCTCTTTCTTTCTTTCTGAGAGGGTCTGGCTCTGTCACCCAGGCTGGAGTGCAGCAGTGTGATCTCAGCAGCTCACTGTAACCTCTGCCTATAGGGTTCAAGCGATCCTCCCAGATCAGCCTCCTGAGTACCTGTGACTACAGACCTGCACCACCACACCCAGCTAATTTTTGTGTTTTTTGTAGAGATGACATTTTGCCATGTTGCCCATGGCTGGTCTAGAACTCCTGGGCTGAAGCAATACACCTCCCTGAGCCTCCCAGATTGCTGGGGTTACAGGCATAAACCACCACACCTGGCCCCACTTTGGCTGCATAGCAAGCATCCTTTGATTCTCTCTTTTGCATTTCAGGCCAGTGAAAAAAACTGGCAAAGCAATAATGTGCCAGTCACTTCTTGAACCCTGCACTCCATGTAGATTAGACCTCCAGCATATGCTGTGATTTCAGCCTTGTTTGTGCTACTGCTCCTGTTGAGAAGAATGCTCAATTTTTGTTTTTACTCCTGCCAGCCCTAGCCTGCCAATTTTTTTTCCAAAGCTTAGTTTAAATGCAACCCTCTCCAGGAATTCTTCCACAGTCATCCCTTTCTACCACAATTTATTTCTCTTATTCTACAGTCAATACATCTCCTTCAGCCCTGGTCTCTAGCTTTGCAGACCTGGCTCTCTTTCCACTCAGGTATGTCCCTTCTTCTCAGGTAGACTATAAGCTCATGGAAGCAGCTTTGCCTATGTTCCTTGGCATGCCCTGAATAAATGGTATGTTCACTGTCACATAGTAGGTGCCTAATCATTATTCTGCTGATTTAATGATACTATACCCTCATCGTTGTAAAATGTTTTTCTCTTTTCAAGGTGCTCTTATACATATTATCTCACTTTAGCCTCACAGCAGCTCTGAGACACAAGAGAGACAGATCTTATTTTTCTCATTTTTACAGTTAAGGAAATTGAGGGCCAGGGAGGCTAAATAAGTTGTCTCAGGTCACACATCTGAGAATTGAGCCCAGGTGTCTGGACTTTGAGCCCCTGATTCCTCGTATTAGACCACACCGACTCTATAACTCTACCGGAAGGCACCACTGGTGGGAGCAATGCTAATAACATTTCTATAAAGACCTGCTTGATTCTATCATTGGAGCAAAAGCAATAAAGAGCGCCAAGAGGCAATATCCTCAGTTGAGATTGGGAAGGCAGGTAAATTCATACACTCTGGTGAGAAGTGTCTGGGGATTATCAGATGGGTGGTGATGCCTCTGTTATATTCTTTAGGAGCAGGGGACTGAGAACTGAAAGTTGTCCTCTATACAGGGAAGATTAACTCAATCCTCAGAAGAAGGGAGGCAGCCTAATAGCTAGCATGGTGAATATGACACAGCAACTAGAAGGCAAGAAATCTGGGTTCAAGATCCAGTTCTGCTATAAGCTAGCTGTGTGATCATGCAGAAGATACATAACCTTTCTGAAGCTGTACTTCCTCATTAGAAGCTGCCAATTTAGAAGGCTTCGCATAGCACCAGTGTTCTACAAGTCTATGACACAGGTCACAGTAGGGTGAGCCTTGGGCTGTATCTGGATCACAGACATATTTTCTTTGATGCAAATAGTGTTTAAATTTTCTACGAACTGGTAACCAACATTGGAAAATTAGAAGATTTTACATGAATATTCAGATGTCTAAGTTCTCTAGAAAAGTCAAAATATGTGGCAACATTAAAAATTAGAAAACTTCACATAAAATTTGATTTTCAATCTTTCTAGGAAAAAAAAGATCTGGGCACATAGGATTATTTTTGTCATCTGTTTATTATTTAAAATATACTATCTTAGGTTATATGGTAAGTACCATCAGGAAAATACAAAGTCAGATAGGAGATCAAGAATTCTGAAATGGTAAGAGTGGTAAGACCCTGCAAGGCCTAGAGTGTTACAGAAGGTAGACACAGAAGGCCTCACTGGCAAACTGACCACATTCCCACAGTACTGTAATGAACTGGAACCCAGAAGTAGCTGCTCCCTTTAGACAGAGCATGTGGATGAAAGGTCAGGGATGCTAATATCTTCAACATATCAAGTCGGGACTGAAAAGATGCTGCAGGTTGTTGTGACTGAAAACATCATTTTAAGCTTATTATTTGATTTTACACAGGCAACAAAAGAGTTTCAAATGATAAAATCAATATCAAAGTCTGGGAGAAGGAAAGGAGGAGCAGTCGTTTGGACAAGAGCTTGGCATGCTTATACAAAGCCTTCACTAACCAAGAGCAGCCAAACATCCCGATAAACCCGGATGCATTTTCTGTCTAATGGGGTCAATGCAATTAGCCTGACACCTGTAGCCACCTCCCTAACTTGCCTTTACATCTCAGGCCAGGGCCATTACATGGTGTTAGAACTGATTCTAGTTAGAGAACCACCAACTCTGTTGATCCAAGAATAGCATGCGAGAGATGGGGAGAGAGGAGAAATGGATCCTACTCCATTCTCTTGTTGGTCATTTCTTGTCTTATCTGGGACTTGACAGATTGTCTGGATGCAAGTTTCTCCAAATAAGAAATGAGTATTTCAAACAATTTCGTGCAATGTCAAGATATCAACAGTGAGGGTAAGTATTGCTTCATGAAATGTTTGTGTGTATATACATACACGCACACACAAACCAGGTATATAAAGCTATATTATAAAGGATATATATATAACTGTCTATATATTTAAAATTATATGTAATTATAAATGTTTTGTAACTCAATAATTATCCTTACTGTGTGCAGTGTACCCTGTTATTTCCCATTCCGCTCATGCATTCCTGTGTGTGTGTGTGTGTGTGTGTGTGTGTGGTGTGTGTGTGTGGTTAGTGCTGGTCCCTATCCACTAAATTGATTTTCTGAGCAGTGGGTAACAATTGGCAGGTTGAAAAACAGTGCTCTACACCAGTGGTTTCCAAATTGGACCCTTGGAGTCCTTCTTAAACACATATTCTTGTTTTCCATTCCAAACCTATGGAATCAGAATTTCTTTAGGGTAAGGCCCAGGAATCTGTATGTTTTAACAAGGACTAGCTGTGTGTGCACTGACATGAAGGAATCACATGTATGCTCAGCACACAGATGCAAATAACATCAAAAATAATTATTATCGAATGCATACTCCACACCGGTACTTTGGCATAAGAGCTTTTCATTCATTATCTCACTTAAATTCCCACTATAACCCAACTTTGGAGATGAGGAAACTGAAGCTCAGAGTTTTGATAAGTGGATGGAAGACATACCTGGGGAGATTAAGGAAGGAGCAGGGCTTTGATTCGTGAGGGGTCTATTTCAGCCCAGTGTTCAACCTGCACTGACTCCTCCCATACTTCTTTCTGCAGCTCCAGCAGCCTGGGACCTATCCTGGAATATTCTATACCAATTCAAATTCCAGATCAGATACCAAAATTCTACGTCAACAACCAGAGGCAAAGAGCAGACATAAAACAATGACAAAAATTTTTGTACTGTTATTTGGTTTTTACTGTTTCCAAAGCATATTTTGGGTATATTTTCTCTACATTTATACCTTTCAATTATTCTCTGAAGCATGAGGGGCAAATGAAAAAACAGAGACCCAAAGAGGGGAAGCAACTTACTCCAGGTGTCACAGCAAGTTCACAGCCAAGCTGCCACACTGTGACTCACTCTGACAGGCTCTAATACTGCAGTTGAGCTGGCTTTCTCCAGGGCTCATAGCTCCAACACATTTCAGGTCTAGTTCCATTTCAGGGAGAAGAGGAAGGGGTGGCTTGCTTTCTGCCTCCCTCCCCATAGGATTTACCATCAAATTCAGAAATGAACACACTCTCCATACACACTGCTTGAGGGACAGGGTTCCCCAACTTCCACAGGACTGTATTGAGAACTGGCTGCGTTTCTATTTTCGCCATGCAATTTGTAAAAAGCTTTGCACTGTGCTTCAAAGAAAAATAATGGATTCCATGATGAGAAGGAAAAGCTCCATCCCTCCCACAGAGGTTAAATGCCACCAGCCACTAGTGAAGCAGCCTTGGGGAGTCTCTGCTGAGCAAAATGTTGAGAGCCCACAGAAAACATAGATAGTGGACTGGACCAATCTTTGCCAATGGCAGAAAGGGTCTGAAAGGATGAATGGCCCTCATTTGGCCTTCTTGACTGAGACCCTCCCTCTGTTGAGAACATCCCTCTGTTTCTGCCACAGACAGTGGTGTTGTTTGCAGTGTGTATATGTTTATGTGACAAATTACTAGTTATTTATCAAACACTGTATTGATTCTAACATTTTTCACCCCTTTCCCTTTAGAATACAGATCTTTCCATCGCTCCCCTTAACGGCTCCTGAGGCAAACCTCTCATTTGTGCAACACATGAACACACACACATACACACACACGTACACTTGGTGAAAATGAAAGCAAGACTCCTTTCTCTTGGCCTCAGTCTCCCTATCTAGAAAGTGTGAATGAGTTGAACCAGATATTCTATTAGGTTCCTTCTCTGGTTCTAGGATTCTGATAACATAAGTGGGGAAAGCCCTAAATATAGTTCATGAATTTGTGATTCAGACTCTGAGCATGAAGGGGTAAACTGGCCTCAAATTGTGTTTTCAATGGTTGTCTTTTGTTAAAAGGAATCACAAAGTGAGATAAAGAACAACAATTCCTGTTATGCCCATGAGCATGCTAACATCTTAACAATGAGGATTACACTGTATCTTCCCTCTCTTGTTTTATTTTCCATTCTCTTTATGCATAGTCAGGGCTGCAAAGACTGCCTAGTCAGTTGTCTCTTCCCCTCATGTCAATTTCTCTTCCCATGTGAAGGTGGCAGATACAATCCAGCCCTGTAATAGCTAAAGTTTCAGCCCCGAAGAGCTTCAAGCTAATGCCATTCTCACCTCAGAGGAAGTGCTTCATGTGATGTCAGAAAGATTCCAAGAGGTGTTAATTTGCTTTGTGGCTGCAACTCCCTTTTACTTTGGTGAGACTGGCCTAGGATTTGATGGTTTTCTAGATTTCAATATCAAGAAAATATAGGATATCTCAGCTTTTAAATTTATATTGTCAATCACTGAAGTGGCTTCTACCCTGTGGGGACACTGACTATACCTACACTCACTGCTGCTTACCAAATGTAGTACATGGCTTCTTGCTACCTGCTCCTCAGGGCTGGATTCAAGATGATGAGATTGCAGAGAAGGCAGAGGGGTAGGGGGATAATCCTAGGGTGGTTTGAAAAAGAAATCCGTGGAGATGAGACTGTTATTCTCACACAACACAGCAGAAAGCTTTGAATCAAACTGCCTGTGTCTGAATCCAAGTCACTGAATCACCTTGGTTCCAGTTTGCTCATCATCAAATGGGGATACATTCTGTACTAGGAAATACCTTATAAGGTTACTGTGGAGATTAAATAAGAAAAAAAGCCTAGAGCAATGCCCAGCACATGCTAATATCTCAATAACTGCTGGTAATACTGATTATTATTCCTCCTGACCGAACAGGTCTTGCAACTTTCTGATGTTTAAAAACCTTGCATTTTCTGGCCATCTCATTTCACCAGAGGATCTCAAAGAACACTAGAGATGGGGCTGAGCTGAGGTTCATCTTAGAGCCACTGGGTGGGACAGGGAGCAAAATTGCCCACTTTCCTGTTCATTTATTTATTCACTTAGCAAATACTTATTGACCATCTATTAAATGCCAGAAACCGTGCTAGGTGATGAAGACATAAAGATGAACAAGACATAGTTCCTGCTTCACAGAGTTAACACTCTAGAAGCAGGGAGGTAGGAGGAAGCGGGAGGCAGATAAACAAGAAATACAATGATTAAGACAGGAATGTGCTTGGTGAACTCAAGGGACAGAAAGTCAGTGTGGATGGAGTTGGGGGCAGTCATGAGAGGGAGGGTGATATGAGATGAGGTTGCAGAGGAAGTCAAAGGGCCAGATCATTCAAGCTTTGTAGGCCATCTAAGCAGTTTTATCTTTATCCTAAAAAATGTTAGAATATAAATGGAAAGCTTTTGGCAAAAGATCAACATATTCAAGTGTTTGTTAAAGTAGTTCTTTTTTTTTTTTTTTTTTTTTTTTTTTTGACAGGGTGTATCTGTGGAGAACAGGCGGG